>SKCR01037019.1:0-117311 GCA_019454045.1 Zanthoxylum bungeanum | reverse complement strand
CCTCAGACTGATACTGATATGGGCCTCGCCCCCAGACTGATACTGATATGGGCCTCGCCCCCAGACTGATACTGATAGGGGTTTCGCCTCAGACTGATACTGATATGGGCCTCGCCCCCAGACTGATACTGATATGGGCCCGCCCTCAGACTGATACTGATATTGGTATGGGCCTCGCTCTGAATCATTACCTGAATCCGATACTGTGCTTTTTACCGTTTCTGATTAGCTTGTTCTTTGCCACTTTTCTTATTCTTTAAAACCTGTGAAACACAAAACAACACAAAAGGATGCAAAATGTGTTACGTGTATGCATGCATGAATGTTCCTATCCCGTCGGGTTAGGTCTTTTGCCAATTCTCTTGGTGACTGCTCAGTCTTCCTTTCCTCAGGCAAGCCACCGCTTTAATCTGTCTACGCTGATCGGCTTGGTGAACTAATTCCCTTCCAAGTCTGATGCTCTCACTGCCCCCCCTGCTTGTTTATTCGAGGATTCCCGTGTTTCTGAGTATCATATTACCAAGATTGAACACACTCATGTTGCAAAGTTTGAAAGTAATAGTCTTAGGCAGATAAATGAAATGATCGCCTTTATTAATGTTGAGGAACGTTCGAACAAATCAATGTCTTTATTAAAAGTACAAGATAAACTAGGAGAAACAACAGTGCCTTCTTCTTCAGCCCATGGTTCTTCACCATGTTATCCCTTATTCCTATGAAGCTGAGTGGTTGAGAGTTTGGAAGACAAGGGTTTCGGGTAGGCCAGAGTTGATCATGTAGTTGGGCAGAGGATTTCTGTGTGCGTTGGGTGTTCTTTTTCTGGGTCGGGTATTGTATGGGCATCGATGAGGTTTTGGATTTCATGCCTGAGGCGGGCGCAGTTGTCGGTGTCATGGCCTTTTTCTTGGTGGAAGTGACAGTATAGTTAAGTTCATGTGAGGTGGCACAGGATTTGGAATGGGCCTAGGTTCCAAAGGTTTTAAGAGTCCATGTGCCTTCAGCTTTCGAATACCTTTGAAAGAGGCTTACCAAGGTTAGAAAATTGTCTGTTCTTATGGCAGTGACTTCAGCAGTAGCAGGCATAGTCCCTGAATGTCCCCCAATGGGCTTCCTGTTTAGACCATAGAATTTTCTATTCTCGGCCTCTTCTTCCTCAATTCCATGACAGTTTCCCTCAACTGCCGAAAGTCTGCAATCATGGAGGCCATTCTCCTCAGTTTGCCATAAATAGAGGGCTTGGTGCCCTTGATGATCATTTTGATTGGTCCTTCTCAGAGGGCCGAGTCTGCATCTTCAGAAGCTGGCTTCTCCAGCGGTCTACATACTATTTGAAGCTCCCTCCGGCTTCTGCTTAGTGTTCTCCAAATCTCGGAGTGACAAATCAATCTCCAAGTCTGTAACATACTGCTTCAGAAAAGCATCAGCTAGTTCCTTCCAATCTTCCTTAACCTTCTTCTCAAGGCTATGATACCAAACCACAGGTGCCCCCTCGAGTGACATCCCAAACATCTTTTGGACTTGGCGCTGAGACAGGCCAACTGAACTCATAACAGACACATACTGACGGAGATGCACCCTCGGATCTCCATTTCCATTGAACTTAGCCAAATCCGGCATCTTAAACTGCGCTGGCAACTGCTCCTCAAACTTCATTGTCTCATAGTCTAGCAAATCTTCATTCTTACCCCTCATCTTGCGGGTAACGGATTCAACCTGATCCCTGAGTGTTCTGTATCTCGGCCTGAGACCCAATCACTCTGTCTGTTGCATACTCTGCATTATCATCATCAAAAGCGGGGATATCATCCCCCAACCCATTCGGAGGCTTCTCGCGCCTTACATTCTCAGAATTCTCCCCAGCACGGGGCACAGCCATATTTGTCATGGCAGCAGTCAAGGCTTGCAACTGTTCAGTAATCTTGGCGAAGCCACTTTCCAACTGATCTATCCGGGATACCTCAGTATCTGATTCACTCATGTCTGTTCTCGGTATTTTGGTGAGTCTTCCTTTTTTTCTAACCCAACGGAATCTATGATGGCTTTCAGAACACAAGGGTTAACATGATGTATGTATGCATGATGTGCATAAGAAGTATATAACATATATTCAATCAAATAAAATTCTCAAACAAATCGGCCTATTATCATTTTAGAAGTTTTTGGGACAACTGTCATAAGAGTGAACCCGTCCCAGTTTAAATGGCCTAACGAGTTCATGTCTTATGGCAAAGAGCCCAACTAAATCCAAATGATAAAATTCCGAACACAATCATAAAATGGCCCATTGTTATTTAGAAGCCTTTTGGCCCAATCGTCATAAGATGTGTTCTTGTCCCAGTTTAAATGGCCCAACAAGCCAATATCCCATGATAAGTGGTCCAAATGGATCCAAACAACGATGTTCTCAAACACAAGCAAGATGATGCAAACATGACATAATAATTTTTACATAATGGCCCATCAACATTTCAGAAGCATTTCAGTAAGCCTGTCATACAGTATACGAACTTGCCCCAGTTTAAATGGCCCAGCAAACCCGCATTTCTGACAATAGCCCAACTGCATCCAAATGAGGATGGTCCACAAGCACATACTCAAGGAAATAATTGCTACTTTAACCATATAAACCAGTCTATGGGTGGATTTGCAAGAGTATGGACAAAGGCTCTCACTGGCGAAGGATAGCCCACAACTAGGTCTCCCCCCACTCAAGGGTTCAAGCGACCAAGTGAGCGTATCCCTTTTTATACACTAAGGTACGTGCCAATAAGCTATGGTGTGTGACGGACTGTCAAATGGATTTCCCGTTGTAGATCCCCCAGAGGGAAGGTGGAGCGAGGCTCACTTAATACCCAAGCCTCTTAGGCTCTTATCGCTTGTTGTCAGGAATAAACAACGAGTCCTCCAATTAGTCCATCACAAAGGCTACAAGTAGATGGCCATATAGGTGTCCTCACAGCTTTTCCTTCTAGAAAGGTAGTGAATGAAGGAAGACACCAAACCATTACCTAGCCTCAAAGTGCCCTTGATTAAACCCCCACTTTATCCACTATAGACATGGTCAATTAAAACATGAATCCAAACATTACAAGACAATATTTCGGGGCCAAATACGTCCCCAGTGGAGTCGCCAGACTGTGGGAACACAGGACCTGGGCGACGCCGTTCCTAGGCTCGCGGCCTAGTTTGGGAAGTACTGAATAATATGGAGTCGCCACCCGGTGTGAACCGGGAAAATGAGATTTAAGGCCGCACTCACCCCTCGCAAGGGAAGACCTCAAACCGTTGGGTTCGGAATGGTCCCTTACGTATGTCACTTGTAATAAAAGGATTTATGTGATAATTTAACCAGGCTTAAATAACATTTATTTCCAAAGATATCATGCTTCTATATTCTCATATGCAAAGTAAAACTTATGTGTACATTTTTACATATATCTCATATTTAAAATTGCATGCTTAACATATATCAAGATAGCAACGAACATACAACTTTACACATCACATTCAAGAAAACACAAGCACACACATTGACCATACAAGCACACATATGTGCACTTTTCCAAGCGGTACGTGGAATTGTAGCCCAAGTACAGACCGTACTACCGTCCATTCGGAATCGGCTACGGAGTTTACGTCTGGGTTTCCATCCGATATACCGCAAGAAATAATGCTCAAATATTATCATGACATAAGCATACGAATTGTAATACATTGACACATTTGCATAAGAAAGATCATCCAATAGGCAATTATGCATGAATATGATAAGACAGACTCAGTTCAGTGTGTTCACGTTCGTGTAGCGTTCGTAAACGCGTTCGAACGGAAATGGGACAGAATGCTCACGTTCGAGTAGCGTTCGTAAACGCGTTCGAACGGAAATGAAACAGAATGCTCGCGTTCGTATGGCGTTTGTTAACGCGTTCGAACGGAAATGAGACAGAATGCTCGCGTTCGTATGGCGTTCGTGAACGCGTTCGAACGGATACGAGACCTGACACATATAAGGCAAAAACACATGCGCGTTCGAGTTGCGTTCGTGAACGCGTTCGAACGGACACGGACCTGATGCATGAAATAGGATGCAATACATAAACAGAAAATAAAAGGGCGCGGCGAAGCACTGCCGTAAAGGTGACCTTTTGGGGCTCTTGATCTCTCAAGAGAGGACCTTTAGACCAACATGCTAAGCCCATGCGCGTCACATCACACATACAAGAATAGAACCAATCATATCAACCAAGTATGCCCGATTGAACACATCTTACATCCAATCCGAATACACATCAACCGGCGCGGCAAAGCATCGTGGTAAAGGGCTTTTAGCCCCTCCCCATAGGGGATCTCACAACACACTTACTAAGCCCATGCGCTCGATTGACTTATACATACGAAAATAAAGATAACAATATCAAACTAAGTATGCCCGATTGAACGTATCTCGCGTCCAACCGAACATACATCAACCGGCGCGGCGAAGTAGTGTCACGAAGGTGGCCTTTTCGTCTTTATCTCCTAAATGGAGGACCTTTGGACTAACTCACTAAGCCCATGCGCTTGGTTGAATCATGCATAACTAACGACATACATAATTTAAATGACGAGGAATAAATAAATGAAAGCAACACAAAACAAGAGAATGGGCCGTTTACTCAAGTGGTACGTGGAGTTGTGGCCCGAGTACAGATCATATTACCGTCCATTCGGAATCGGCTATGAAATTTATGTCCGGGTTTCCATCCGATATACCGCGAGAGTTGACACATCTCTCATTCATCCAATACCCACAACATATACATCTCATAATTCATGCATATTATCTACTCAAAGACCACAACATGCATTCATAGACGACTCTCATGCGAATAGAATTCAATAAACAATGAATATAAACTAATGAAAAGGTACCCTCAGGTCTAACCTTTTAAATCACCTCTCGGATGTATGGTACACGATCGTCGGAAGGGTGGATGCTCCGCAACTCTCCTGTTCACTGGTTCACTGTTCTCGTTCGTTGTCTTTACTGATTTGCTTGCGGCTCCAACTCCGTTCTGCTCCTATTTCCTTTTATCTTTTGCTTACTCTTTTTGGGTGTCTTCTTCCTGTAGTTTTTATGTGTGTTGTGTATGAGTTAGAGACTAGCTAGCTAGGGTTGAGAAGGTTGGTGAATGGTTCTTTTTATAGGCAAATGGTTAGGTTTGACAAGGAAATGGATTTGATTTGGTTTGGTTAAGGGAAGTCAAGAGATTTGATTTGGTTTGGTTAAGGGAAGTCAAAGATTGAGGGGGGGACAAATCTTGGCTAGATAGGGAAGGTTGAATATTTGATTGGCTTGGATTAGGAATACAATATTTTAAGTTTGGGAATATAATTGGTTGATTGATTTTAATTAGGCATGATTATATTTTGATTTAGTGTGTGATTTGTTTAATTTAGGCATGATTTTAGTTTAAGTTGGTAATTGTTTATTTTATGTTTGGTATATGTTTTATTTAATCATTTAATTAATTTAATTATTATTTTATTTAGTTAATGTTTTAATTAATATTTATTTATTTAAATTGGGATGTGTTTTATGGGCTTTGGGGGGCTAATTGGGCTGGATGTGAGGCTAGCAGCAAAACCAGAATTACCGACACCGTTCGAACGCTTCCTCGAACGCGGCACGAACGCCCGCAATCCGTTTGACGTTCGAACGTAAACACGAACGTAGCACTAACGAAAACAGTGAACCTTGTTTATTCTGAATTTCCCCTTCCGATGTCCGTTTCCCGTGACCTCCGTGACTTAAAAGGTAGTGTCTCCAAAATGAGACTCATCATAGGGACTCATGTGTAAAAATGCAGTGCCTACACCACTCATCTAAACATGCATATCATATTTATAACTCATATAAATATATTAAAAACAGAAACTTTAAATGAAAAGTGAAGGGTTAAGAACACTTTTCAACCTCGCTCTTGATGCCAATTGTAGGAAACGCTTTCCTCGCGTAGCGGAAGCGATTAGGCACACGGATCGACCTTGAAATTTTTTTATCTCTTCCCTTCCTTAAAGCCGAATGGAACCAGCACTTATACTGAAGTTTTGCTTCTGTTTCGGACAAGATCTCAGCCCCGGAATGCGCGTGAAACAGTCCCTGAACAGCCCCCGAACTGCAGTGAATTATTGGACTGTTTTGCACATGTTACACACACACTGCACCCAAACCAACCCCTGATTTGCTTGACTTGTTGTAGCGTTTTAGGTCTGATTTTTCCACTCAAAAACAATCCTAACTCAGCCCCAAAAGTCCCCAAGGTGTTTCCCAAAACCTGAATTAAAACAAATCAAAACCGAGCCCCGATTGTAACAAGTGAAGTGCGGCAATGAGGTATTATTGTTCCTCAATGCCGTGACTTACAAGAATAAAGAAGAAGATGTTTTGTTCAACGCCACAAGATCTTCCGAGCTATGAATCGTTACCAACGGAAAGTAGTGTGGGCTACACACACAAACAAATCCCTAAACGTTTTAGAGATTAAATCACACACTAATAATATTTTTCTTATTCTTGTTCTTCAAAATTGTTTCTCAACTTTTGAGAGAATTGTGAAGAAGAAGAAGGTGTCTAGGGTTTTGAATGAGAGCACTACTCAAAAGAAAATCAAGTTTTCCTTTTATACTTAGATCAATTTTGTTTCACTCAAACAAAACAACCAATCCCCTCCCTAAGGTAGAATTCGGCCAAGGCTATGATTTTTGGATTAAATTTTGTTTCCAAAATAAACAAATCATATTCCTTATACACCAAGGAATTCGGCCAAGGCTAGGATTTTTTTATTAAATTTTGTTTCTAAAATAAACAAATTCTATTCCTTATATATCAAGGAATTCGGCCATGCCCTTTATTTCTTCATTAATTTTGTAACAATATTATTTACTTTCCATAAAGTCAATATATGTTACAAATTAAATATATGATTAATATTTTGAAAGTCATTACTTCCAAAATTAAATCAAGGGTTTCCAAAACCAATAATATAGAAATTACAATCTTATCCTTATTAAATTATATCATATATATAATTCAATATTTTATATTTAATAATTATCATATAATTATTAATACCATACATTAACTTTTAATGTATAGTTTCAAGTGTGACATAATTAATATTATTAATCATATTAATAATATTTATTCTTTTGTGAGTATATAATTAGATTAGCCAATTATATTAAATCCGCTATAGTAAATCGAAATAGCACGAGGACCAAATGGACCCACGGTTCCGAGCTCCAATAATCTCGAAATATTAATTAAGCTCTTAATTAGATATTCCGAATTATTAACTCCGGGTTATTCCACTAAAAACCCAAAGTTGCACTCTCGTTGCCGCAGATGAAATATTAAGTCGAACTAAGTCGTTGTCCATCGATATAGTCATTACATACGAATTGATCCTTCACGAGTATCTTGTAATTAGAGCCGAGTCATAATGTCTGTTATACCCCTCTAATTATTTTTACCTTAAGTACCATTGATTCTCTAATAAACGATTTATTCATAACTATTATGAATATTAATCTTTCTGTTCGTAATAAAAAGACTTGAGCGCTCAAATCGTTCAAGTACCAAATCAACCCTTAAGAAAGATACTCATCTACTTCTCGCAAATAGGAATGAAAAGACTTGAGCGCTCAAACTATGTCTATGTATAGTTTGAATATTAATCTTTCTGTTCGTAATAAAACTTGAGCGCTCAAATCGTTCAAGTACCAAATCAACCCTTAGAAAGATACTCATCTACTTCTCTTCTCGCAAATAGGAATGAACTCAATGTCTATGTAAAACGTTCCCAGCTACAAAACAAACTATGCCCCCAAAGTACGTAGCTATTGGTCGGGACTGCTACACCAACCTCACCTTTGTAAATCAAAGGACACAGCCTGCCATGCAGGAGTTCGTAGTACACTCAGGATTAAGATCAATCCATATATGACCATCAAGTATATTGAAATGACTTTCTTTGCTTAACGGATATTTTAAGAATGTCATTTCTATCTGGGTCCAGTCATATATGATCACATCATACAAGGTGCCTCTATTCTCATGTCTCTACATGGACGATCCGGATTAAGATCGCCATACAAATATAGAATGGACCGCAGCTATAGATAAACCACAAACAAAGTACCCGCTTTGTTTGCTCTCTATGGACTATTTAAGATTACTAACTTCAGACTTAAATCCTCTGGTATATGACACTCATATACTAAGTCTGAAGGTACATAAGTAATCTACGGTATTTACGAAGATATATAATATGCGAATAAACAAACAATTTGATAAATGAATAATGCATCGATTTATTTCAAAACACATGAAACTGTTTACATCACATGTAGCTCTAGGGCATACATCCCAACAGTACCAGCGTATCAAAGTGCCTCTCGTCCTCATCGCATTCCAAGCGCTAGACACAGAAAACCTACCTCTACTGTCATCCTCCCAAACTAACTCATCCTCCCTCAAACAAGAAGGGTCTGAAAGAAGGGATCGAGTCAGCTCAACAAGGGCTGCTGATCTAGCAGGGGGCCAGCGCCAAGAAGAGTCAAAGATAATAGTAGCAACTGTAGCCATCATATCCAAGCCAGAGTCATAAATAACTCTCTCACCCAACGTATCCATAATCAGACCCAACGAATGCCAGTTATCAAACCACATCAACGTCTTCTCACCATTCCCAATCCTAAACCTCATTCTCCGATGAGCCCAAGAACGAAGCTTCAGAATCTTTCGCCAACTCCAAGTGCAATCTTCAGGACACGACACCTCCTAAAAGCTCCGTCCCCGAAGTAAGATTCAACCCAATTTGACCAGGATGAGATATGACCAGAGCAAATAAACCATAAATGCTTAACAATAGCCTCTCTATTCCAAGTTGCCAATCTCTTAATCCCCAAACCCCCCCTCTTTCAAAAGTAAACAAACAGTACTTCAAGCCACTCTCACCCCAGTTGAAGTAAGCTCACTACCCTTCCAAAGAAAAGATCTGAGAGTAGCCTCTACCTTTATAATAACAGACATAGGAAGAATGAATAAAGAAGACCAATAAACTTGAATAGAGAACAAAACAGACTTAATGAGCTGAAGCTGCCCTGCAAACGAAAGAAACCTGCTACTCCAACTCTTGGCACGCCTGACGATACGCTCAACAAGAGAAATACAATCTGAAGCCCGAAGCTTAGTAGAAATCAAAGGAACTCCCAAATAGCGAACTGGGAGAAAACCCTCTTGGAAACCCAACAAATGAAGAAGCTGATCCTTTAAAAAATGAGATACCGGAGGAAAAAAAATGACTCTTAACTAGATTCGGGACCAATCCAGATAAACCAATAAACTGCCCAAGGCAATCCTTGATCGAAGAGATCGAGGGAGCATCCGCCTTACAAAAAATCATAAGGTCATCTGCAAAACAAATATGAGTGAGTCTGTCTTTAGAACACCACCAATGAAACTTAAAACCTTGATCATGAGTCATAGTCTAACTTCCATAGCCAAAACAAAGAGATAATGAGAAATAGGATCCCCTTGTCGCAAACCACAGCCCCGGAGAAAAAACCATTCAACTCCCCATTAATAGACACAGAAAACACAGTAGAGGTCATGCACTCCCAAATCTAGCCCACCATTCTCTCAGGAAAACCAAAAGTCCGCAAAACCTCAACCATAAAATCCCAACGGACAGTATCATAAGCTTTAATCAAATCAATCTTGAGAGCACATCTAGGGGTACCACTACTCTGATGGTAATTCCTCACTAGTTTCTGGCACAATAAAATATTATCACTAATATGTCGCCCCGCAACAAAAGCAGATTGATTATAGCTGACCACTGAAGGAAGGACAATCTTAATCTGATTCGTAATACACTTATAAATAGTGTTACAACAGGAAATAGGACGAAAGTCCTTAACCTGGGAAGGGTTGGGGATTTTCGGAATCAAAGCAATAGTCGTGGCATTAACCTACTTCAAGAGACGCCCAGAACAGAAGAAAGAATGAATAGCACAAAGAACATCATCCCCATAATACTCCAAGTCTTCTTAAAGAAACCCGAATTAAACCCGTCTGGGCCAGGAGCCTTATTGTCCTTTAGAGAAAACAAAACAGACTTAATCTCCTCATAAGAAATCTCATGGGCAATAGTATCCTCTGCTCAACAGAAACATGCTTAGAAATAGCGGAAAGGAGAACATCCCTATCAATATCCTGCTAACAAGGCTGGGCCCCCAAAAGATTCTTATAAAAAGATACAATCTCATCCCTAACCAAAACATCATCCTCGACACGAGTCTCATCCTCCTTGGTAACAGAAGTTATCTTACTATCATTGGTTAATATACTTACTTTATCCAAAAAAGAAGAAGTTATCTTACTACGAAAATGAAGACTTTTCGTAGCAGTAAAAAAAAAAATTTCGAATTCTGATCCCCCAAGGTTGAGCCATTGAACACGAGCTTTCTGTCTATTGAAGGTCTCTTCAGCCCGACTCAAATAACCATACCATAGAGAAAGTGTTGCTTCTTCTGCTACAAAGCAGAGTCACTAGGGCTATCCTGTAAAGCACACTGCACCCTATCCAACTCATTCCTAATCTCCGAGACTCTACCCGAAAGATTAGAGAAATTCTCAACATTAAACTTCTCCAAAGCCACCTTAACACTCTTCAACTTACTACACAGACGGAACATTTTAGTACCACGAACATCAATATCCCAAGCCTTAGCCACAACAGAGAGGGAATCAGGATGATCAGCCCAAAAATCAAAGAATTTGAAAGGAATTTTCCTCTTCGGGAGCTCAGCAAGCTTAACAACCAAAGGAGAGTGATCTGAAATCCGAGGGGGAAGAAACCGAGCAACCGAACCCAGGAAGAGACACTCCCAAGAGGAGTTAGCGATAACACGATCAAGCTTACGCCAAATATGAGAGTGAACTTGCTTATTAAACCATGTAAAACGGCAGCCAGAAAACTAAATATCATCCAAACCAGCCTGACCCAAACAACAACCCAAATCATCTTTCCAAGACGGCCACGACAAAGAACCATCACTATGCTCAACTGATGTGTGTATGGAGTTGAAGTCCCCCATAATGAACCACGGAGAATCATCAAAGTCACTACCACAAGTAATCAGGTCGGCCCATAGCTCACGATGCTTCTCATAGTCACTCACCATAAACCACAGAAACCACACAGTTCCAAAACCCAGAAACATGAGACACACGATAATGTATCGCTTGAGACGAAGAACGAATAATGCTCACATCAATGTCACTAGTATTCCAACAAACCCAAATACGACCAAACAGAAGAACATTATAATGACAAAAGAACTTCCACGAAGGATTTATTACTCGAGAGACACTCACAAAATTAATATCATTTACCTTGGTTTCGACTAAACCACACAGAGAAAGCTTCTCATCACGAAAAAACCTCCTAACTTCAGCTTATTTCATAGGGTCATTGAGACCCCGAATATTTCAGCAACCAAAAATCATAAAAACATATAGGAAAGAAGAACCCACCCAATCAAATCAACGACGTCTACCCCCTTTCGGGGACTGTCGTTTCTGACTCCTTTTACCTCCCGAACCATTCTTAGATTTGTTACCATAAACCAATTTCTTTATCTCCAAAGAATCTACAGCCTTAACTGCCAAATTGTTATCATTGGGAAGGGGTGAATCATAAACCCCAATAGGCGGAATCTCAGCTAAAGCAGCCTCTGGAAGATCCTTGACAAGCGGTGATGTAGTAGGAGAACATTCACCCTCCTCCCTCTTGCCCTCAGCCTCCTTAGACGTATCAACTAGCACAGAAGAAACTACCGGAGTCGGTTCCAAACTCTTAGAAGAGCACTCACCCAAAACAAAAACCCTGTCAGCGGTATCACCCGAGTCACTATCCCTCTCGAACTAACGGGAGTGGTCAAAGTCGCTTCCTTACCTCTCTTCTTTTTAGAGACCGAAATCCAAGCACCCTTCTTATCCTTAACCGCCTAAACCGTAACAGCTGTACCCGTAGCAGGAGTGGAGGACTTAGGAACCCAGGACTGAGAAGGCTTGCTATCCTCCCTACTAAGAGCCTTCCTAGGGCAGGAGTTCAACGAATGACCAAAAACCTCACAAGTAGTACATTTCACAAGAACCCACTCAAATTCAACCCTAACGTGTAACCGAGTACCATTAGGACACTTGAAATCAATATCCTCCACAATGGGGTTCCGAGCATCAATTTCAACACATACTCAAGCAAAACTGAGCCGTTTTCTAGAAAGGGTAATATGATCAGCATTGAAAGGTCTACCCATTGCACTAGCCACACAACTAAGTCCATTCGCAGTCCAAAACTCAAAAGGCAGATTATAAAGTCTAACCCACACCGAAACTTTAAAGTGGTCCTCCTTAGTCAAAGTTAAACCCGGTTGCTAAAGCTTAAGAACCAACGGCCTGTTGGCCATATGCCACGGGGCTTTATCCAAAACGGCACATACCTCTTGGAAACTGTCAAATTTAAACAGGAAGAACCCATTGTCAGAGGTCAGCCTCCCGCAAGCCAAGCCTCTCCCAAATTTTGTGAGCAATATAGTTTACAATTTGGAACGGTAGTCTTTTCCCCACAAAATACCCAACTTAAGTGCTACGCCAGAGACACTTCCTTCTTCAGCAACCTCCAACGGAGAACACACTATAACCCTTCCATCGATAACATTTGGTTTAACATAATGTAATGAACTAGAGATAGTCACCGGATCAAGAGTATCTACTCCGTTGGAACCATTCACCACTTTAGCATAACTCTGAGTACGTACAGATCCATTGCCCCCAACCCAGGAAGTTTCGGAACTTGACCATTCAGCCTCTCGGCAACTGAAGTGGGGGCAGTAACAGATGCAGAAATCATTGTGCCAAGAACACCCAAACAAGAAGAATTGGGAGAAATATGGGCTGTCCTATCTTCAACACAACCGATACTAACTCCTTTCACAATATTCCCCACGGCAGAAGAAGGACCAACATGACCGAGAGCACTGGGACTCACAGCAATATGACTAGCAATACTAACTGCCGAAGCATCAACAGCCTCACCAGAACCATCAACTACCGTAGCATCAACAACCTCACCAGATCCAAGTAACGGAACAACACTCTGTCCCATGGTAAAACCAGAATCACGCAAAGCCACAGAGCTGGACGACAGTAAAACAGGCCCAGAACACACATTCACCGAGCCATTACCTATGCCTAATGCACCATCAGCAGCACTCCTCTGACCAACACAACAAAAGTGACCACTCTCGGCACCAGAAATGGTCAAAACATCCCCAGCTGAGGACACCAATCATGTCAGGCTGACCAGCCCCCTCACTGCCAGACCCAACAATAGAAAATAGACCATTCCCCAGACTTCCACCGGCCACAACTACATCAGCAACTGAAACAGAATGGCCACCACCACTAGAACCACCCCCATCGCCAAGGAGAACCCCATTACAACTGCTACCGAACCCAGGATCAGACTCAAACAAACCCACCTGAGTCGACTTGCCAAGGGCCGAAGGGACGCAACCAGCAAATCCAGAAACGGGCAACTGCTCACCCGACAGCGTCGACGGAATCGGCAAACAAACCAAAGGCAACACAGAACTCGTCATACCCATCGAAGGCTCTAAGAGACCAAGGCTAGATTCCATAGGTTGAGAGGTACCGATGGTCAAAAAGGCAGAAGAGAGACCCCGAGACACAGCCCTGACGGCCGTGGGACCACCGCCGGGGGGACATGACCCCACCACAGGCAAACCAGACGAAGGCATCGAGGAAAGAAAGGCCGAGAAAACAAAGTAAAGGAGATAAAGAAGGTTGAGAAGGAAAAGGAAAAGGGTAGTATTTCAGTAAACGGGTTGGGCGAAGAAAGCAGAAAAAAAAAATTAAGGCTTAAGGCTGAATATGAACAGGGAAGGGAATCGTCTGGGGGAAAGAGTGAGGAGAGAGCATTTTAGGGTTTTTTTGCGTGACCTAATTTTTGTGTGATAAATGCTTGTCATTTTAGGTTAAGCACAAAATTGTAAGAAAATTCTTAAGCTTGTGCTTTTGGCTAGGGCCCAATTTCTTGTAAGGGAGGGATTCCCCTTTTCAAGTTTGAATTGATTTATCTAAGTTTAGTAAATTTAGTGGCGTCTCCATTTGGTAGCAAAACACACTGATTTCATGTTTTGAGTTATCATGGGCAACGTTTCATGGTGGTTTAGGGTTGATCTTCGATGAGTTTTGTTCCTACAAAATCATTGATTAAGGTTATTGGGGCTTAAGAAAGAATACTGGGGTTTGCTTGGTTTTCGAATCCAATTGAGTTTCTTGTCATTTGGTATCAGAGCTGAGGGTTCCAATGTCTGATTTCCTATCTTTATTCGTTGTTTGACTCTGTTTTAAATTTTGTTCTTGTTTCAGTTCTTGTTGGATCTTGTTCCTGTTTTCGTTTTGTTGTTTCTGGGTTAATACTTTGTTCTTAAATTTTCTGTCAAATCTGGTCTTTCTTTTCATCTTCATATCAGTTTGTCATTATTATTAATTTTCGGATCTGGATTTTTATTGTGTTCTTCATATCAGTTCGTCATTGATATTTATTTTTGGATATGGTTTTTGTTGTATTTTTTTCATATCGATTCATCATATATATTTATTTCTGTATCTAGGTTTTTTTTTTGTTTCCTCATATAGTTCATCCTTAACATTCTATTTTTTAGCCTATGTTGAAGAAATAAGCATGTTCATAAGTGGCTGTGTGAATTATTCCTGAAAACCTAGTGAATCAGTGAGTTGATACTTAGCTCTTTTTGGGACTTGGGTGACAGTGATCACTTGAGGAAAAAAAGAGTAAAAAAGTCAAAAAAATTGGTTGAATTTAGTTTGTTCCATATTATCATTTAGGTGTCCATGGAGGGTATTTCATCAAAATTTCTATAAAGGTGCCAAATTTTCTCCCGAAATTACATACGACCGTGAATTTGCATGCTTATTTGTTTCTCATCGTGCTAATTATTTATTTCCTTATTCAAAATACTCTAGCTTAAGTATTATTGATTGAGTCTTCGTCATTACTATTCTTATTCGTATTTTTTCCACCCGCCCTATATATATATTATTGGGTCTTTGTGTTTCATGCTGGCTTGAGGACTACACTTGGTTGTGTATTCTTGGATTGAGTGTGATTCACATTTGAATTGAGGAAGAACTCAATAGTGGTAAAAGGCAGTGATGTGAGCATAGTATCGGGTAAAAGCTAATAGAGTGCAAACACAAGTGGAGTGATATCATTCGAGTGTAAACACGTGAGATTGTGAGGATTTACATATTTGCTTTACTTTCTTGTTATTTCTAATCTATTTGTTTAGTGTTGAGATGAGGAGATGGCAGTCAACATTGATGAAAAGCTTGAGGCTTTAGATAGAAAATTTACAGATATAATGGAGATTATGAATACTACTTTGGAGAGATTGTCCAAGAGTGTGGAGAGTATTCAAACTGGTAGTGGTCTCAGAGCACCACCACCCCAGAATGTACCACCACATCAGAATGTGCCACCTCGACATGTCCCACCACCGTATGTACCACCAGATGAAGAGCAAGCTGAAAATGAGTTTGATGATTCTGATGGTCTTGATGATGTGGAGGAGAGATTTCAGCCAGGGCGTGATAGGAGGCCTAATATGATGTTTGATAGAAGAAATGATATGAGGGATAAAAGATTTGATGGTAAGGGTGCATTTGACGAAAGAAATGGGGAATTATGATCGAAGGGGATATGGTAGACGAGGAGATGTAGATGGTGATCTAGGTATATCCAAGATCAAGATACCAACCTTTCAGGGTAAGAATGATCCCAAGGCTTACTTAGAATATGAAAGGAAAATTGAGCTGATTTTCAACTGTCATCACTATTCATACGAGAAGAAGATCAATCTGGCAGCAATTGAGTTCACTGATTATGTTATGATTTGGTGGGATCAGATTATTTCTACTCGGAGGAGAAATTATGAGAGACCGGTCAGAAATGGGAAGAACTTAGAGGTCTCATGAGAAAGAGGTTTATACCCAGCCATTACTATATAAGGAGTTGTATAAAAAACTACAGCATCTGTATCAGATGACCAATAGTGTTGAGGACTATTACATAGAGATGGAGGCTACCATGATCAGGGCAAGTGTGGTTGAGGATGAGGAGTCTACTATGACACGGTTTCTAGGGGGCTTAAATAGAGAGATTGACGCGAAACTCACTTGGATGTTTAAGGCCAAACAAACCCCTCGCAACGGATAGAACCCCAAGCACCGAGATGAGTATAATGTAATGAACTAGAGATAGTCACCGGATCAAGAGTATCTACTCCGTTAGATATTAACTATATATTAACTTTTAATATATAGTCCTAAGTGTGACAAATAATATTATTAATCATATTAATAATATTTATACATATGTGAGTATATAATTGTTGAGTTCTAATATAGGTCCCAAGAACATGAAATCAAGCAAAAAACGCATGAATACATCAAAGGAATAAGGCGGAAACATTACTCACATAGATCGGTTTTGTTGCGAAGAAGAACAAGACCATTTTCCTCCTTGTTGAAGCTCGGTTTGGCCTCCTTGAACAGCAGGGACTGCTCGGTTTTGGGCTGTGTGGCTCCTCCAAAATCGGCCATTGAAGACCTCCATTGAAGCTCCAAGCTTCAAGCTCCAAAAATGGATTCCAAGCTCATAAATTCGTTTCCCTATCACCTATGTATAACCCAAGGTGTGCTAGCACTTCTTCATCTTCCTTGCTTCTCTCAAATTCGGTCCAACCAGAAATTTGGTGAAGAAATCGGCTTGAAAGCCGTGAGAAGGAAAGAAAAAAAAGAGAGGGGAGAATGAAAATGCGTAAAAGAAGAGTGGGAGAGAGAGAAAGAAAAAGAAATGTAATTAGTTTTATAATTCTAAAATTAATAAAAACCATTACCAATTCTTTTACTTTCATTAAATGCTAAAGTCAAAAGTAAAAGCAAAAGTTGCTTTTTCAACTTTACATCAATCACTCAAATCAAGTGACAACATGTCACATCACTCAAAGTGACATTTGATTTGACGCTTGATGTGACTTGCGATTTGACGCACGATTTGACTTGCGTGCCGCACTCGAATTCGAAATGCGAATGCGCTCGCAAATAATCCGGGCTCGGGTTCGCTAATTCCAAATTAACGAATTTCCGTCGCGTCGTAATTAAATGATTACGCCTAGCGAAATCACTATTCACGTCGCTAACGAATTAATTCTAAATTAATTCGTTCGCCCGAATTAAAATCTAATTTTAATTCCGCGTCGAAATCCAATTTCTAATAATATATCAAATATATTTATTTTATCGATTAATTCCAAATTAATCGTTCTCTCTCTTTAACGATACTTTATCCGAGATAAAATATCTATGTGATTAATCCCAGATTAATTTCTCTCTCTTCTAATTAATCCCAGATTAATTAAGTGCGAGTTATACGTCATCGGTGAATCTTCGGGAAGCGACCATGAGATCTCCGGATATGTTGGCAGTAAATACGGTCGTCGGACTATCCGAACACGTAAGTACCTCGTACTACGTTTATACCGATTTACAAGACAAGGTTGGCTTCTAGCAAAGCGCCATGCCTACCCAATTCTCCAGAAATATTCTTACAGGAATATATAGATCTGTATCAAGCGTAGTATACCGTAGTATTGCGTATATCAGCCCAGTATCGGATAGTCACGTGCTAGGGCTGGGGCTGGATAAGTGTCTGCCCCGTCCGAAGCACATGTCGGATGTCTGGTAACTAGTCTCTATAATCGGATATACATGACCTTGTCATAATATCTCGATGGCCGGCCAGCACTTAAGAGCACTAATACCGTATCCTGCGTGACATCATCTCCACTATGACTGGAGTGATACTTCCGTCTTGACATCACACCCAATACACTACGACTCTCTGATAAACCCAGAAGTGGTGTACGCAGAACCGGTTAAAGCCCTGTACCACCAAGACCAAAGTCTACCGATTATCGCAAGTATTAGCGATGTAAGTCTCAGGTTAAGACTATACACACCTACCTTGATTTCGGCCTCCCATAGACACATAGTCATAATACCAATGGGATTCCGAGGGGTCTATCCAGAGCAAAGCTGTTTCCCGTACCATCGGTGAAACACGACCTCCTATCGCACTTGCATAAGTATCCGATACTTATATATATGAGAACTATGCCGTTGTGCCCTCACAACGCACACAAGTGCAATACTAGCCTATTCCGCATTATCGATGTCCAGTCTCGATAATACTACGCTAGGGATATTTAATGATTAAACCTTCGGGGACTGATACTGTCTCATATCATTCTCAGTCCAGGAACTAATCATAGGGACCTCTCTTCATTTATATATCTAGGTGATCTAATCACAAATGATGAGAGTGCAATTTCTTGTCACATAGTTAATTTGCTACAACAACACAATGATCTGTGCAAATAGTGACGCTATGGGTCATTTTGTCCAACAATCTCCCACTTGGCACATAGCCAGTCACTCAAGTTCCTACACCCGAACTATGTACGGTTGGCTCAAACTGCTGAGAAATTTTCGTCAGCGGATTTGCATGATTATCATCTTGATGCGATTTATTCGATCATCACATCGCCACGATATATGATCCGAATGAATCAGATGAGTATCTAAGTATGTATCTGGATCGTTGATGAGACCATTAATTCTTTAGCCTGTGCTGACGCCTAGCTCAGCTGCTAACAGAACTATATCTAATCTAATTAGATTTGTATCGACCCAAATGACTTCTATTGCTGCTTCAGCTGCAGCAACAACCCGCATTTGTTGTTTATTCGGTAACAGTATCTTACTTGGAAGATTTCCAGCTCACTGTACCGTTATTCAAACTATATAGTACCGTTTGCGACTTTTAGTCGTCTTTATCGGTTATAGGAAACTTGCTACAGTGACCCCAGTCACTTCAAGTTCCCTTCTCCATAGACTAAGACAGCATCCTTAGTTCTCTAAGATACTAACGGATGTTCTTAACATCAATCCAGTGACTATCACTCGGATTGGCCTGTTTGTGAATCCATATGCTCAAAGCGTATGATACACCAGGTCTCGTACATTTTTCAATGTACGGTTTCTAGGAGAGTATTGCGAAAGCCAAGCTTTCGCCGATATTTATTTTATGGGAATATCATTTCCAAGAAATGACGTATTATCATTATTTTATAGGACAGCCACTGTCAGTGCGCTCCCACTAACCTCCTTATATACACAAGAATTATTTTCGTTTTGAATTAAATCGTACACCATTATGATTATATCAAAACGATAATTCCAAGAACCTAATGCTTGCTTCAATCCAATCATGGATCGAATAACCTGCATTATCCAAATGGATTTACCGTGGCAACAGGTAAAAGGTTGAATCGTAATCAACACAATGTTGATAACGATACCTTTCCGTTAAAAGCCTAGCTTTATACGCTGGTATGTTGCCATCCATGTATGTCTTCCTAGAAGACTTTTAAGTACCATTAGGCACAATGCCTTGTGGTACATCAACTAGTATCCAAACTGGTTGATATACATGGAATCCATTTCGGATTATATGGCACTTTGCCATAATTAGGGAGTTGATATCTTGTATCACTTCCTCATACGTAGTCAGTTGGTATTCCTCAATAAGATTCACATCTTTATGAGGTTAGATCAGAAACCCATACCCCAGGTTGTTTTCTGACTCTGTCCGACCTACGCGGTTCTTGTGTATTCGAAGATTAATGGTAATAGTCTCATCCTGGATGAACTATTCATGTTCCATTAAGATTCAGTGCCTTGAACAGTATTACTCCGATTTCCATCGAGTAATACTATCCTCCCACTTACCACTGCATATCGGTATTCCTCTCAGGAAAACCGTATGGTGAGTAACAATCTAATTGTTCTCTTGTGAGGTGTATAAGTACAATACTTATGGTATCCCTAGGATAACCTACATTTGGCACTTATCCTATTTGGGTTTTAGTTTGGTATCATCCAAACATATGCCTAGCATACCCAAATTATCAGGAATGAGAAACCCGGTTTCTTTCCCGTTCATATCTAATATGATATCTGTCAAACAGATTATTATGGAACCTTATTCAAAATAAGTTCTTGCACTGTTTAAAGCTTATCCGTTGAAGGAAATGGTAGCTCAGAGCGACTCGTGATTAACCTTATTATGTCTAAAAATTCGGTTAATCCGTTCGGACACACCGTCAAACTGACGTATTCCGGGAGGAGTCCTTATTTGAAAGAATACTATACTCTTTCATAAAACTAGAAACTTATTGCTTAAGTATTTTCCATTACAGTCTTACCATGACGGTTTAATACTTTAGCCGATCTGTTTATCTATTTCGTGTCGAAACTGTAAAAGTTTCCGATTTGTGTTCTTCAAAAGAAACACATAACCATACGCGATGCCACATCCGTAAAGGTCACGAAATATTCATATCCATATCTAGCCTAGCTAGACATGGGCCCACTTGCTTCACTATGAAGTAGGGCTAACAGATCGGTGGCATTTACACTTTTACCAAGTAAATAGTGTTTTAGGCACTTTGCCCAAATAGACTAGATTCGTAGACTTTATTTGAATGGAATCAAATCAGTCCTGGTATCCGCTCTTCAAAAGTGCGGATATACGATTCTTGTTTATCAGTGTCCCTGACAACTATGCCACAATTAAGTTTCTTAACTGATCAAATCAGTTTGAGCTATTTATTTGTCATGTTATATATTTGAGATATTATTTATATTCAAAATATAAATCCTGTTATTCACATCTAATGTGTTTATCTCAATATCATCTTTATATAATGAAACACTTTAGTGTTCTAGAATATAAAGGTACACCCGCAGCGGGTTATACGCGATATAGAGATAATGTTTCTAGTCAAACTAGCTACATTATAACAGTTTTAAATTTAAGTACTAACCCGAAGGTAGTTCCTAAATTCAGATATCTACGGTTAAAACAGCGACTTTCGTCCCGTTTTCAATTCGCAGATAAATCTCAATTGAAGTCAGTATCCTGTTCAAAATAGATTCTGAACATCAATATATATATTTATGTACCACACTAAGTATCTAAAATCCAATTTTAATACTAGCTGTGAACATAATTATGACAAACATAATGGATTAAGCACTTAAGTTATTATACATGATCTTCCAAAGATTATGCTCACTATTTGCTTAACTCCAGGTTAGGCATAATACGTTATTTTATCAAATAAAATAAGTTATTATTTTTCCAGGACCATCCTGAAATTTATTCCCAATTTGAAAAATAAAACCGTTTAAATACATTTTCGCCCAGGATTATGTCTTAAACATTAATCTTTCATTTTATATCTTGATTCTAATAGTCCAACTATTTAATCAACGATTTGTGGTACTATTTATTATAATGATTATAATAGTCCAACTATATAATCAAATATAATCTAAATTAATTAACCTCAATTACATTGATTACTATAGTCCAACTATAAAATCAACTGTAAACTGAAATTAATTAATTCAAATATATTGATTAATATAATCCAATTATATATAATCAAATATAATACAGTCCAACTGTTTATTAAAACAACAATTTAAATATTAGTCCAACTAACATTTAATCTAACGACGAAATAATTTGAATGAGCGCGTATGGCGAGTAATTGAACGAGTATTGCAAATTCAATTCTTGCCTCCCACTATTTTTCGGCGAGCCTCTAACCCTCTGTCGAGTACTCGGGAAACCGTGTTTCCTAGTGGGCTAGGATCCCGTTAAATATCACACAATCTTGACTTTGGCCAACAAATTGTATGATAATTAACTAGGTAGATCTCGAAGATCAATTGGATCCCATCCAATTCCTAGATCCAGTAGGCGGATATCCAAATCCTAAACATATATCTTATATATGCCAATACATCCAATGTATTACCTAACCTTTTTCCTCTGAATCAACTAAGCCTTGGCTTTGGCACAACAAACCTAGTGATCCCAGTCAAGTGTGACCCATTGACCATGGAAAGCTTCGTAATCAATGTCGATGGACAAGAAGTGGTCTTGACTTTGGCCAACAAACCACAACTTGGACAAGACACCGATATGGAACAAAGCCTTCGTGATTCAAACACATCTTCGACGGACAAAGGGCTTGACTTTGGCCAACAACCCAATGCCAATCTCGGATCTTGAGTAAGAATCACTCAATGGAAGGAAAAACACTTGATATTGAGCGAGGGTTTTTCGCGTGCAATTGGCTACCAATTTATTATCTTTATTAAGGTCTCATCATCATACACCCTTAAACATGCATTCTAAACACATAATAAAGCGCATATGAAATAAAATATAATGATATGCGGATGGATACTTTACATTGATCCTAGATCAAATCTCTCATTTTCTCTCCAAAGCTAGCACATGTATTTACTTCTACCCGTTACACTACACTTCTAAAGAAACCTCATTTACATTGAGGGGAATAGGTGAGAAGAGAATACAAAGAGTATAGAGGTGATAAGGCTGGACACGCAGGTCCAATTAATAAATCAAATTTATTACAATTTCCAAAATTGTCCCACCCGACTAATATCCATCCGATATACATTATTCATGCATCGCAACCATGTATTCATACAAGCATGTTATCAATCAATCTAATCCAATTAATTAATCTGATAATTAGTGATCATCCAATGTTCAAACAACGATTTGATTTTTGCTCGAGTCAAACTCGTTTTGCGAATAAGTACTCAAAGTACGAATTCTTGAATTAAATTAAACTACAAATTAAATCCAATTTAATACGCATTTAATTCTAATTCACTATTTAATTCCAAATTAAATATTACACTTTTATTAACGAACCTTTACGACTTAAATTCCAAATTTAATCGCAACGGGTCTCAAAGCCCGATTAACATCTAATGTTTATTTAATTAAAGTCCAATGGGCTTTTAATTAATTTCTATAAGGCGTGGACTTTTGGTCAACTCGGGTCAAACCGAACAACCAAAATCCAATCCGGGAGTTACCCCATAAGCCCTTTAAATAATTTTGGCCCATTAGGCCCAATTAAAATTAAGGTCCATTAAGTCATAATTGGACTTTATGGATGCGGTTTTAGGCCCAATTGGATCCAACCAAATTTGCCTAAACTCAACTTTGTACAACAAAGCCCAAAAGCCCAATCACAACCTTAAAGGCCCAATTTCCAAAATAAGCCCAATTAATTAACTTATAAAATTCTAAATTCCATAATTAATTAACCTAAGTGTAATACACAATTAACCACCCAATTAATATTTCTAAAACATCAATTAGCATACTTAATCATGCACTTTAACATTAAATAGTGTCCAACACAATTTATTAAAATCAAACCCAATTTACATGCTTTTGTTCTCGGCAATTAGGGGTTTTTCCAATCCGATTCGGTTTCAATCCAATTGAATCCACAATCATCATTTTCCCAATCAATTCAATTCATCCAATGAATTAAAATCAAAAAACACAATGAATTTCAAATTCAATTGAATTCGGCCAAGCCACTTTAATTTGGGAAAAATGTTCCAAATCAAAATTCAATCAAATTGAACTTCAAAACAACATTACCAATTGTTTTAAGTCATCCAATGATCAAACAAACAAAATCACCAAGAAATTTAGGGTTCTTTAATTTCGGCCAACATAAGCAATTTGGGGAAATTTGTTCCAAACACAATTTCAACAAATTGATCCAATCAATCTTAAATTAAACATACTTTAAGCATTCTCATTCATCCAATTTCACAAAATATGCTCAAAATCAAGTTTACCCAAATTTGTCACTTTATGCCAACATAAAAAATTGGGGAAATTTGTTCCAAACATAATTTCTTCAAATTGATCCAATCAATCATTAATTCAACAACATTTAAGCATACTTAATCAATCAATTAATCAAATCATGCTTCAATTGATTTTACCCAATTGTCATGCCCAAAATTTAGGGAAAATTGAATCCAATCCAATTTCATGAAATTGATCATACACAACTTCAATTCAACCTAATTCAAGCATACTTCATCAAAAAATTCAACCAAATCATGCCTAAATCGAGTTTACCCAATTTTAACCCTAACTTTTTCATGCTTGATCAAAGCTCAAGATACCATTGTTGAGTTCTAATATAGGTCCCAAGAATCATGAAATCAAGCATAAAAACGCATGAATACATCAAAGGAATAAGGCGGAAACATTACTCACATAGATCGGTTTGTTGCGAAGAAGAACAAGACCATTTTCCTCTGTTGAAGCTCGGTTTGGCCTACTGAACAGCAGGGACTGCTCGGTTTTGGGCTGTGGTGCTCCTCCAAAATCGGCCATTGAAGACCTCCATTGAAGCTCCAAGCTTCAAGCTCCAAAATGATTCCAAGCTCATAATTCGTTTCCCTATCACCTATGTATAACCCAAGGTGTGTGCTAGCACTTCTTCATCTTCTTGCTTCTCTCAAATTCGGTCCAACCAGAAGAAAATTGGTGAAGAAGAAATCGGCTTGAGCCGTGAGAAGAGGAAGAAGAAAGAGAGGAGAATGAAAATGCGTAAAAGAAGAGTGGAGAGAGAGAGAAAGAAAAAAGAAATGTATTAGTTTTATAATTTCTAAAATAATAAAACCATTTACCAATTCTTTTTACTTTCATAAATGCTAAAGTCAAAAAGTAAAAAGCAAAAGTTGTTTTTCAAAATCTACATCAATCACTCAAATCAAAGTGACAACATGTCACATCACTCAAAGTGACATTTGATTTGACGCTTGATGTGACTTGCGATTTGACGCACGATTGACTTGCGTGCCGCACTCGAATTCGAAATGCGAATGCGCTCGCAAATAATCCCGGGCTCGGGTTCGCTAATTCCAAATTAACGAATTTTCCGTCGCGTCGTAATTAAATGATTACGCCTAGCGAAATCACTATTCACGTCGCTAACGAATTAATTCTAAATTAATTCGTTCGCCCGAATTAAAATCCAATTTTAATTCGCGTCGTCGAAATCCAATTTCTAATAATATATCAAAATATATTATTTATCGATTAATTCCAAATTAATCGTTCTCTCTCTTTAACGATATTTTATCCGAGATAAAATATCTCTGTGATTAATCCCAGATTAATTTTCTCTCTCTTCTAATTAATCCCAGATTAATTAAGTGCGAGTATACGTCATCGGTGAATCTTCGGGAAGCGACCCATGAGATCTCCGGATATGTTGGCAGTAAATACGGTCGTCGGACTATCCGAACACGTAAGTACCTCGTACTACGTTTATACCGATTTACAAGACAAGGTTGGCTTCTAGCAAAGCGCCATGCCTACCCAATTCTCCAGAAATATTCTTACAGGAATATATAGATCTGTATCAAGCGTAGTATACCGTAGTATTGTGTATATCAGCCCAGTATCGGATAGTCACGTGCTAGGGCTGGGGCTGGATAAGTGTCTGCCCCGTCCGAAGCACATGTCGGATGTCTGGTAACTAGTCTCTATAATCGGATATACATGACCTTGTCATAATATCCCGATGGCCGGCCAGCACTTAAGAGCACTAATACCGTATCCTGCGTGACATCATCTCCACTATGACTGGAGTGATACTTCCGTCTTGACATCACACCCAATACACTACGACTCTCTGATAAACCCAGAAGTGGTGTACGCAGAACCGGTTAAAGCCCTGTACCCAAGACCAAAGTCTACCGATTATCGCAAGTATTAGCGATGTAAGTCTCAGGTTAAGACTATACACACCTACCTTGATTTCGGCCTCCCATAGACACATAGTCATAATACCAATGGGATTCCGAGGGGTCTATCCAGAGCGAAGCTGTTTCCCGTACCATCGGTGAAACACGACCTCCTATCGCACTTGCATAAGTATCCGATACTTATATATATGAGAACTATGCCGTTGTGCCCTCACAACGCACACAAGTGCAATACTAGCCTATTCCGCATTATCGATGTCCAGTCTCGATAATACTCCGGCTAGGGATATTTAATGATTAAACCTTCGGGGACTGATACTGTCTCATATCATTCTCAGTCCAGGAACTAATCATAGGGACCTCTCTTCATTATATATCTATGGTGATCTAATCACAAATGATGAGAGTGCAATTTCCTTGTCACATAGTTAATTTGCTACAACAACACATGATCTGTGCAAATAGTGACGCTATGGGTCATTTGTCCAACAATAATGGGACTATCCAATTATACTAAATCCCTATAGTATATGAGCTAGCACGGGGACCAATGGACCTACGGTTTCAAGTCGGTGTCCATCGATTATAGTCACTACTACGAATGACCCCTCAGAGTATCTCGTAATTAGAGTCGGTCATAATGTCCCGAATCTTGAAACGTTTAAGTTTGATGTTTCTTTTATATAATATTATATAATGGAAATACTACACCTGGAGGTATAAGTAAAAGTATCGTTTATTCTGTTTAATAGAATATGTTATTCTATTTAATAGAATAATCTTTCTACGATACTAAGGATAAAATTGTTTTATACTGGTGTAACATCTGATGTTTAATTATTGTAGAAAAAGACTTGATTATTGAAGTCAATGTGAGAATGATAAATTTTAAATGGAACTACGTAATTATAAGATGAAACAACCCTTATACATCTTCTATATAAGTCTAATAGGATAACAGAATCATTCACGAGTATTTGATACTAATGGTTTGTTGTTTTCTTATTTAAGAAAAATTATCCCATGATTTGTAATGGAAGCGATATTTGATATCGATTTTGGAAGTTCACCATTGAACCATAGATCTAAGATTGTTCATAGCTTACTACGATCAAGTTTTGAACTTGATTAAGCTTTCATTATGAATTAGTTCATAAAATGTGCTAATTGTTTGCGCAGCGAAAGCATTGTGAGCTTATTAAAGGTTTGACCTTTACAGTATGACAGTGAGAAAAGTTATACTCAGCAGTCTATTGTAGATTCTGAGAAAACTTATCTCTAGTCACACTAAATGAACAATTAGAGATATATTGGTTAATGTTAATATGAAACTGTACATTTTAACTAAAGAATGCAAAGTGGCGTTTTTGAATGACTTATTCAGATAAGAGATCAGTTGTAATTTCTTTGTTTGAAGAGTTCATTCTGGAATGGCCCTAGAGTTTGTGTTCTGTTGAGATCGCAGTTTTGTGCTAGCTTACAGAGCCTATTGTAGACTCGGATAAGTCTTCCAGAAATATGTGTTCTCTATTTTTGATATCGTCAGATTGTCTGATCTTGTCAAAGTATATAGAATACATATGTGATAAGGGTTAGTGGGAGCGTACAAATTACTTTCTAGTTTTATATATCCTAACAACATTATCATTATTATAGTAATAATGAGATGTTTGTCAGGTAAAAGGTTTACCTAAGTCTTCTTTACTCCGTGAAAACATGGGAGTAGTCTCTGTTATATACGATATAAAGTTTTATATATAAGATATAAAACCAAGAGACTTGTGAGATACTCCTATTATTCGTACATTAGATATGATCTAATTAAGGACATAACTAGGCTATCTGTATGACAGTTAGTATAACTGTTGGACAGTTATTGTGTGTCTTATATAAAGTATTCATCTTTCGTAAAGGATGATTCTTTTTCGAAAGAGATATTGATTAGAATGTCTAATCAATCTTATATCTCATTTGATGATGACATAATAAATGCTTTATAATGTGCGATTGTAGATATCGATTTAATCGTAATTGTTACGAGTTATTTTGATATCCTATAGACCATAGGATGGATCTTGAAACACGTTCTTTGTTATCCTTGAGATATTAAGAACGAGTTTCTAATTCATGGAGAATACAGTATGCAACATTAGGGTCATATTAGTTTTGAGACTAATTATGACGTTAGACAGTCTACGTCATAAGTAGTCACAAAAGATGCAGTGGGAGTGTCACGAATGATTCTACTAACTGAGTAGAATTAAATGCAACTTATGAAGTATTGACTTATGAAGTTGCATAGTGACCTTATAAATTAGAAGTTTTAAATTGGTGTTGTGCTTGCGGTTGTCCTCATAGTATTTTTGGATTTGATCCCTAAATACTTGGACAACTTAGTAGCTGTAGCATAATACAAATATAGCATCCATGTCATATTAATGTATAATTTAGATTCTACAAAATATGAATGATGCTGACTATGGGAAACGATAGAGTTTGTTTGACAAACTCAATATGTCATAACATACCTGTTTTTTGTTGCCTACCTCTTAAATACTGGGTGAGCTTTTGAGGGCCATGTGCATAAGATACACATTGAGATGTGTATATGATACCGTGGATTGGCACTAGAGCAAGTGGGAGAAATTGTTGGGGTTGGTGCTCAGAGAGCCAATCCGGACCGTATTTATGTCTGATTCATGAATACGAACATCCCCTTATTCCATAATATTACTTATTTATGGTTGGTTGCACCTCTTGTTTTATATACGTATTCGATCTGATTACGATTAGATTGAAACTAAATGTGGTTTAGTGATATGTATATATTAGACAAAGGCCCGATAATATATAATGCAGTACACAGTTACAAAGTTAGTTTGTAATTGACATTGGGAAGTGTCACTGCGATATGTATATTATCAAACATAGTTCCTGGTCAAGATTTGCTAACACGGGTCGGTTAGTCAAATCCTTGAGACCAGTACATGTCGTATATCGAGACTTGGTCCGATGGTTTATCCCAATGAACTATGAGTCTAGGGAGACTCGTATAGACGTGTAGGTGTTTATAGTGGATAAATACTGAACGGCTCACCGAAGATTCTTAATGGATGGTACACCAACGTCAATAAGAATCTTCTCGGGTTGAGTAGCATAGTGGTCCTTCGACTTGAGATACCACTGTGGATGTATGAGACATCCTCCACACTTAGATGACAGTCACGTCACCGATCTATTTAGATCAGACCTCCGCCTGTTCGTTGGGTGTGGACCGATCCTCAGGATATCCTGTGTGTATCAAGATAGGATCCGTCAGTTCTGTGTACAGAGCATAGGTAGTCCATATATTATTAGCAGTCTGTTAAATCTGTGGCCACAGTATACTTCGGAAGTAAGTTCCGATTGTTATTTAGAGATTGCTAATAGATACGTCGACGAGATAATGCCTATAGAGATTTGACGTTCACATCTATATCTCTGGGATTATTTGGATACCTGTGACGGAGGGATTATACGTATGCAATGACCTCGACCTGTATGATTCAGCTAGTTTATCCGTGATCGTCATAATTACGGGTGGATAAATTATGGACACGAAATTGGATTTCGTGACGGATATACCTGAATATAGAGAGTCTCAATAATGAAACATACTCGTAGAGCACTAGAGCAACATTTATGAATATGATGATTATTTATAAATCGTTAATCGTTAAACGAAAAATACATGCGAACGGGTCGAACCGTCATTTCCTAATTAATGTGTATTTGTATTTAATATATGATATTATTAAATACACATTAATAAATAGTCAAATAAAGGTATTTGACATATATTATCAATATATGTATTTGAGATATTTAAAGTAAATATAATACATATATTTGATATATTTGTATTTAATTAATTATTTAATTGTTAAATGATTAATATAATTAAAATATAAATATATCACCAAATGATAAAGTTAGGAAATGATTATAAATGTAATGTTTGACTTTACATTAAAGGAAAAGGTTGTCAAATTGATTTTGACTTCTTAAGATATTTGTTCAAAATTGTTTGAAAAATAAAAATATCTTTTTCCTTTATTTCTTCATAATTTCGGCCAACACCTTATAAATATAAGAGTTATATTTTTCTTGGTTGCTTTTGTTGACTTAAATAAATATCAATAAAGGTGTTTTAGATATTTATTAAGTTGATAAGATAAGTTGATCAAATGAAATTTGAAATGAAATTGAAATTAATTTTTGTGTTAGCCTTTACCATTTTCGGCCAAGGCAAGTTTTGTACACATATATATGTTTTCATTTCATTTCACTTGATAACCTAATACACTTTAACCAAAACTCCATTAAAGGAAGGCAAAGAATGCTAGAGAGAAAAGAAAGAAAAATCAAGAAAAGCTTGGAAAATAGTAAGTATTTCCAACCTTCCATTAGAGAGTAATTTGTTCCTCTTGTTGTGGGCAACATCTTGTGATGTTCTTTAGTTTTTCTATTCTTTATTCTTTGTGTTTTTGATGGATAAATGTTGATGAAAGTGTTGTGCATGTAAATGGAGGAAGCTTGTGACTAGTGTAGTTATAAGTATTCTTTTATGGTTTTGGAAATCTTGTTGCTAATCTAGAGTTGTTGACCCACTCTTAGATGACCTAGATTTGATCTGAGTTGTTTCATTGTGTTGAGACTTTGATTGGATGGAAGAAACATGATTGAAGCATTGGATTTAACCAATTTGGTCTAATTTGTCCAATTTGATGAAATTGAAAAATTAGGGTCATGACCAATTCCAAATTTGGGGATTTTCATATGTTGTGTATTTGGATGTGTATATGATGCATATAAAGTTTCATGTTCATTGGATTACATCTTGATGTGTTTTGATGCATGAAATGACAAAGTGCACAAATTGGAACCTAATGGGTGCATTCGGCCAAACTTGGAATTTTGGGGATTTATGTTTCCCTTGGTGTTTTGATGTTTTGAACATGCTAAGTTCATCTTAGAAATGATTTAGAATCATTCAAAATTGATTAGATCAATTTCGGACTAAAATGGACAAAATACCAAGTGTAAGGGCAATTCGGTAAATTCACTTAAATATGATTTATTGAATTTTATTTCATAATTTGATTATTGGATAATTAAATAAATATGTTTATTTAATTAATCCGTGAAAAAGTTTTGAAATCGGAAAATTTGATTTTCCACCGCTTCCGCTGCGTTATCTGATTCTGCCCCTAAAACCCCTTCATATCCATCCGCATATCATTATTAAATATATCGCGCCTTATTATGCTTTTAGAATTCATGTTTAAGGGTGTATGATGAGACCTAATCAAAGATAATAAATTGGTTGCCAATTTATGAAAAACGCCCTCACATTTAATATTAAGTGTTTCATTCCATTGAGTGGTTCTCTCTCAAGATCCAAGATTGGCTTTGATTTGTTGGCCAAAGTCAAGATCATTGTCTATCACGGATGTGTTTGAACCATGAAAGCTTTGTTATACATCGCATGTCTTGGGCATTTGTGACTTGTTGGCCAAAGTCAAGGTCACTCATGTACATCGACGTGGATTAGGAAGCTTTCCCACTGTCAATGGGTCGCGCTTAACTGGAATCATTAAGCTTGTTGAGCCAAAGCCAAGGCTTAGTTGATTCAGAGGAAACATGTTAGGAAATATATTGGATATATTTTTTGGACTTGGATGTCCACCTACCGGATCTAGGAATTGGATGGGATCCAATTTATCTTAACGATCTACCTAGTTAAATTTTATACAGCTTTCCCACTTTCAATGGGTCGCGCTTAACTGGAATCATTAAGCTTGTTGAGCCAATGTCAAGGTTGTGTATTATTTAACGGGATCCTAGCCCACTAGGAAACTAGGTTTCCCGAGTACTCAACGGAGGGTTAGAAGCTCGCTGAAAAATAGTATGAGGCTAGTATTAAATTTACAATTTCGTTTAATACTCGCTAATACGCGCTCTTTTATTATAATTTCTCGTTATTATATATATATATAATAGTTGGACTAATATTATTTTATTGCTTTCTTTGAACAGTTAGACTATACTCAACAGTACTCCATTTGTAGTTGGTTATATAATTGGACTATAGTAACCATTGCATTTGAGTGTACCCGAAACATTTGATTGGATAGTTGGACTATAGCAATCAAAATGGCTAGAAAGATTAGCGTTAGAGATATAATAATGGGCGAGAATGTCTTTAACGGCATAAATTTTCTAGATTGGGAAATGAACCTCATGATAGTCCTGAGATTTGAGAAGTTACTCTATGTTATAGAGAGACCTCTCGAGCCTGAGCCCGGACTTGAGCAGCTAGTAGAGCATGAGCTTTGGAAGACTCATCGTGATGATAACTTTACTGCTCAATCCGTTATGCTTGCTGCAATGACTCCTCAGTTTCGTCGTCAGAAAAAATGATTGGATCCTTATAACATGATGTTGAAATTGAAGGATCTTCACAGATCTAATCTTAGATCTCAGAAGTATGATTTGTAGAAGAAGCTCTTTCGCTCGCGTATGTCAGATGGTACATCTGTCGAACACTACGTGTCACAGATGATTGCTGACATCGAACAGTTAGGTCAGCTAGGCATTACCTTCGAAGCCGAGACTTCCATAGATTTGATCTTACAGTCTCTGCCCGATTGCTAGGGCGGGTTCGTCATGAACTAAAACATGATGAACCAAGAGAAAACTCTTGGAGAGTTAATGGCTATGCTGAAAGAAGTGGAGCCACTGAAAGGAAAGAAGCGTGAGACGCATCTTACTTCGACATCCAAGAAGGCCAAGGTTTGGCCGAAGCCTTCTAGGGGTGTGAAGAAAAAGAAAAAAAGGGCAAAGCTCAATCGTCACAGTCTTCTGGGAAGACAAATGACAAATCCCAAGACGTCCGCCTACACTGTGGCAAACGAGGTCACTGGAAGCGTGACTGCCATAAGTACAAGGCGGACTTGGAGAAAGCGAATGCGGGTAAGGCTCCGGCTTCATGTATGTTTGTTATTGAAATAAACATGTCCACAACTGGTTTTAAAAATTGGATTTTTGATACTGGATGTGGTACTCACATATGTACTGATGTGTAGGATCTGCAGATTAGTAGGAGACTGGCTTCAGGTGAGATCGACCTACAAGTCAGAAATGGGACGAGAGTCGCTGTTTTGGCCGTTGGCACCTATGTTTTGAACCTGCCCTCGGGGCATGTACTTACATTAGGGGACTGTTATTTTATACCTAGTTTGACTAGGAATATCATCTCTGTATCTAGTTTAACCCGATGCGGGTATACATTTGTATTCAGGAACACTAGGTTTTTTGTATATAAATATGATATTGAAATATGTACAACAAATGTGAATAATGGTATTTATATTTTGAATATAAACGAATCTCAAACATATAACATGACAAACAAAAAGCTCAAATTGAGTAAAACAGATGAGACTTATTTGTGGCATTGTCATCCGTGACACATTAATAAGACTCGTATATCCACTCTTTTGAAGAATATATACTTGGAAAATTTGATCATAATTCATATGAAGTCTGCGAATCTTGTTTGTTAGGCAAAATGCCTAAAACACCTTTTAGTGGTAAATGTGTACGTGCCACCAAGCTGTTAGCCCTCGTTCATAGTGACGTATGCGGGCCCATGTCTAGTCAGGCTAGAGGTGGATACGAATACTTCTTAACCTTTACGGATGATGCATCGCATTATGGTTATGTGTATCTCATGAAACACAAGCTGGAAACTTTTAAGAAATTCAAAGATTTTCAACACGAAGTAGAAAAACAAACTGGCAAAAGTATTAAAACATTATGGTCGGACCATGGTGGAGAACGCTTAAGCAATGAGTTTCAAAATTAATTAAAAGAATATGGTATTCTTTCACAGTGGACTCCTCCCGGAACACCTCAATTGAACGGTGTGTCCGAACGGAGAAACCAAACTTTGTTGGACATGGTAAGGTCAATGATGAGTCGTACAAAGCTACCAATTTCCTTCACGGGATACACATTGAACAGTGCGATACTTATTTTGAATAAGGTTCTGTCAAAGTCTGTTGGACAGACACCATATGAGATATGGACAGGAAAGAAATCGAGTTTCTCATTCCTGAAGATTTGGGGATGCTAGGCATATGTTAAACGTTTGGATGGTACCAAACTAGAACCCAAATTGGATAAGTACCTATTTGTAGGATATCCTAGGGAAACCAAATGATATTATTTCTACAACCCACAAGAGAACAAAATATTTGTTGCTCTTCATGCTGGTTTCCTAGAAAAGGAATTCATAAAGCAGTGGAAAGTGGGAGGAAAGTAGAACTCGATGAAAATTGGAGTAATACTATTCCTGGCACCGACCCCCTCACGGAACACGAACAGTCCATCAGGGATGAGACTGTTCAACAATCTTCTAAAACACAATAACCGCGTAAGTCAGAGAGAGTCAGAAAACAACCTGAGAGGTATGGGTTTCTGATCTCACCTCATGTAGACATTAATCTTATTGAGGAAGATGAACCGACTACGTATGAGGAAGCGATACAAGGTATCGAATCCGCTTTATAGCAAGAAGCCATGAATTCCGAAATGGATTCCATGTATACCAACCAAGTTTGGACACTGGTTGACGTACCAGAAGGCATTAAGCCTATTGGTAGTAAATGGGTCTTCAAAAAGAAGACAGACATGGAAGGCAACATACAAACGTAAAAAGCTAGGCTTGTAGCTAAAGGTTATCGTCAAGGAAATGGTGTCAATTATGACGAAACTTTTTCACATGTTGCCATGATTAAATCCATTCGAATAATGCTTGCTATTGCTGCATATTTCGATTATGAAATATGGCAGATGGATGTCAAAACCGCTTTCCTTAATGGAAACCTTTTGGAGGATGTTTATATGCAACAACCTATTTATCGTACCAAGACATGCAAACAAGGTTTGCAAGTTAAACCGATCAATTTATGGATTAAAGCAAGCATCACGTTCTTGGAACCAACATTTTGATGAGATCATAAAAGAATATGGTTTCATTCAAAATGAAGATGATTCTTGTGTATATAAGAAGGTTAGTGGGAGCGCACTGACATTCATTGTCCTATATGTTGATGATGTATTGCTTCTTGGCAATGACATTCTCATGCTACAATCGGTGAAAGCTTGGCTTTCATTAAAATTCTCCATGAAAGACCTGGGAAATGCAGCTGATGAGTGGTAAATATATCACTATTTCCCACTCTTTTGACTTAATATTTTGTATAATTTCTTGAGTTTTGTGAATATTTTGATGTGTTTTGTGTTATTTTGTAGATAAATAACGATTCGGGACTCTCTGGAGATGATTTTGGGGCCAAAACATTAAAAAACTGACAAAAAGGGAAAAACTGTCATTTGGCGCGTCGCGACCGCTAACGTGCGCCAATGTCTGCTAACATGCGCCGGGACACGTGTCACAATCAGAGAAGATTTGCTAAAATATGCCTTGCTAACGTGCGCCATGCTAACGTGTGTCGTCTGCTAACGTGCACCGAATCTGCTAACGTGCGCCTGCCACATGTCAACATCACAGCAAATCATGCTAATGTGCACCATACACGTGTTATCATCACATGCTGCCAAAAATCATCATCGCCACATCAGCATAATTATTGAGTTAATAATTCAGTCAACGCCACGTTAGCACAATTATTGAGTAAATCATTCAGCCGCTGACAGTAGTCACCATCTCAACAAAAGGAGTGACACGCGACGAAGATCAACGCGCTTCACAACGCGCAATTTTGTGCGCGTAGCGACGCTTAAGGCCAACTTTTGCCTATAAATAGAAGGCCGAATTTCAGATTTGAATTCATGCTTTCTTCTATGTAATTCCTTAAGAATACTAAGAAGATTGTATCTTATTTGTTTATTTACAGCTTTCAGTAATTAATTTCCGCATTTTCACTTTCTTTTCTTTACTTTTCAAGTCTTTACTTTCTGCAATTTACTTTTACGCACAATACTTTCATTTCTTTACTTTTCAGTTTTTACTTTTCAGAAATGAGGAGGTAACTCCCCATGTTGGGGTAAAAGGTAAAACTTTTATTACTAATATTTAGATTAATCTCCCTTAATTATAATATATAAACTATTTAAAACCTGACTTAATAATGATACCGCTTTATTGGTCGGTTGGTAATTATTTGAAATTGGTTTTAAACTTGACTAAACTGGATACCGCCTGGTTGGTCGGTTGGTAATTAATTATTAATTTGATTTAATTAGGATACCGTCTATATGGGTGGTTGGTAATTATCACGCAAAGTTTATATATTATAATAAGGGAGATATCTAAAATAGTAGTGATAAAAGTGGATCATTTTACTCTACCATTTTCTTTTATTATATTTTTACATTTTTATTTTTCAGCATTTACTTTTTCAGTATTTACTTTTCCGCCTTTACTTTTCCGTATTTACTTTTCAGCAATTTACTTTTCAGCATTTACTTTTCAGCAGTTACTTTATGTCTTTTATTTTATTTAAGCTTTTACTAGCCGTAAATATGTGTCTTAGCTAAACCCGTTATCTGGGGTTGTGATGAATCCCAATATCGGTTTATAAGGGGTTAATTTACAGTTTGGGTAATATAAAGGTTTATTTATTGAGTCTTAAGCTTAATGCTTTTTGTTAACTGGCCATTAATAAGATTGATTTGGTAAATTTAAAATGAACTTGGAAAAAGGGATTTTAGGTTTAAACCCTAGACTCAATAGCCCACGATCTTCCTTGATGATAGATAACCCTTTAATAGATTTCCTTACAGGATAGGAATATAACTGTCGGGCGGGGGTAGCCATAATTGGAACTTAATCTTAATGAATTTAGGTAACTTGGTTGACATAGGAATATGATTAATTAAGTTACACTAGGTATTTGTATCTGACCATCGGAAGAGGCTTTTGCATAATTTCGTGTTCCAGGTTAATAAACCGATATATTACACAAACGTAATTAACCACTTCATCTTTAAAAAGATATTGGAATAATTCACAACCCTGGATAGTTTCTAAATCTTGAATTTTCCTCATTCTTCTTTCGCACAAATTTATTTACTAATTTTCAATTTAAAGTCACAATCCAATCAAATAATCAATCCATTAGATACTGTAAAAATTTGGCTTCATAAATTAATAGCTTAGGTAGTAAGTGCTCATGGGATCGATACTTTTTATACTACTTGAACGATACGTGCACTTGCATTATACGCGTGTGACTACGCCGGTCAAGTTTTTGGCACCGTTGCCGGGGACTTAGTTATCTTTCACTATTAGTTTTGAGGTTAGATACGTTACTTGTATCTAATTTCTTTTTACTTATTATTTCTGTTTTCTTGTGTTTCAGGTTCTCAAACACTACATGAGACAAACTAGAAGCTTTGAAATCCGACCGCTTGACCCAGAAATTTAACCATTAGACAGTTGAGAAAGGAAATGCGAGAAGGCCAAGAAGCATTAATCAACATGGAACCTGAACCTTTGGAAGTTGCACCACCAATTCCCATTCGAGATAGAACTATTCCGGTGGTAGATGGCTTCATTTCCTGTATTGTACTTCCTCCCTTACCAGCAAATTTGTGTGACATCAAAACATGCATTCAGATGATTCAGCAATCAGTTCAGTTTGGGGGGAATGCAACTGACGATCCTAATGCCCACATCAGCAACTTCTTGGAAGTTTGCGGTACTTTCAACTACAACCGAGCAGCTGAAGAAGCAATGAGACTACAAGTTTTCCCATATTCCTTGAAAGATAGAGCTAAAGCTTGGCTACATTCAGTACCAGCAGGTTCCATCACAATTTGGAACACTCTAGCCACCAAATTCCTTGCAAAGTACTTTCCACCAGCCAGAACTGCAAAACTGAGGAATGACATCACATCTTTTGTGCAACAAGACTCAGAATCCCTCCGCGAAGCTTGGGAAAGGTACAAAGATTTACTCAGGAAATGTCCTCACCATGAGATTGCAAAATGGCTACAAGTCCAAACCTTCTATAATGGACTTTCTAGAATAATGAGGACCACAATTGATGCTGCTGCTGGAGGAGCTTTAATGGCAAAAAGAGAAGATCAATCTTGGGATCTAATTGAAGAAATGGCCAACAACAATTCTTTGTGGCCAACAGAAAGGAGTTTGATCCAAAAAATTACTGGAATTTATGAAGTTGGTGCCAACACAGTAATGAATGCCAAGCTGGATATGATTTGCAAAAATCTGGAAACTCTTAACATAAAAGTTTATGCTGGAGCCATAAGTTCACCATATGGAGGAGTACCAGAGACAAACCAATATGAAGAGACGGTGAACTATGTCAATAATTTCAACAGACAGGAGAACAATCCATATTCCAACACCTACAACCCAAGGTGGAGGAATCATCCCAATTTCGCATGGAGTAACAATTCGGGGCAAAAGAACTATCCACCACCCGGATTCCAACAACAAAACAAAGGCCAGGAGTATGAAAAAGAACCAGGAATAGCGGAAGTGTTGGCCCAATTAAAAAAATATGATGCTTTGATTCAAAGCCAATCTGCATCTATTAAAGCACTGGAAAATCAAATTGGATAACTGGCCAATGCTCAGAGTTACAGACCGCCAGATAACCTTCCTAACAACACTGAGCCAAATCCAAGAAACATGGGGAATGAGCAATGTCATGCCAGCATGTGAAAAAACGGTACTGAAATCAACAAAGATGTTGGAATCAAAGCATCCATTAAAGAAGTTCAAAAAGATACTGTTCCATAGATGGAGGAAAAAGAAGCAAAGGAAAAAGATCAAGAAAGATTCACTCCACCTCCACCTTTTCCACAGCGTCTCCAGAAGAATAAACTAGACAAGCAGTTTTCTCGATTCCTAGAGATCTTCAAAAAGCTGCATATCAACATTCCATTTGCAGAAGCTTTGGAACAAATGCCCAGCTATGTCAAATTCATGAAAGACATTCTTTCACAAAAGAGAAGATTGGGAGATTACGAGACAGTTGCATTGTCAGAAGAATACAGCGCCATCATTCAGAGGAAGCTTCCCACAAAGTTGAAAGATCCTGGCAGTTCCACTGTTCCTTGCACCATAGGAGAACATGACTTCGGTAAGGCTTTATGTGATTTAGGTGCAAGTGTTAACTTGATGCCTTTTTCTATTTACAGGAAACTGCAGATTGGAGAAACAATGCCCACCTCAGTCTCTCTACAACTTGCTGATAGAACACTCATATTTCCGAGAGGTGTAGTTGAAGATGTGCTGGTCAAGGTTGACAAATTCATTTTCCCAATAGATTTTATTGTCCTTGATATGGAGGAAGACGAAGACGTTCCGATCATCCTCGGGAGACCATTCATGGCTACAGGTCGAACCATTATTGATGTACAAAAATGAGAAATAACCATTAGGGTACATGACCAAGAAGTAACATTCAATGTTTTCAAAGCCATGAATTTCCCAGATGATGAGAAAGAGGAATGTTTCAAACTTGATGTGATAAATAGTACCATTCAGAACTTCAAAGCAAGACAAAGTTCCAATGACAAACTTAAAGCATGTCAACTGCCTGTGGAGCTTGAAGATAAAGCGTACTGCGCACTGAAGAAGCCTATTCCTGTATTACAAGCAACAGAAGAGAAACAGTTCCACCAGCTCAAAGAAATGGATGAATTTCACATACAGCCTTTTAAGAATGCTAAACTGTACCAAGAAAAGGCCAAGAAAAGACATGATGAGAAGTTAATGCGCATACCACTAGAACCAGGGCAGAGGGTATTGTTAAACAAATCAAGGTTGAAACTCTTCCCATGGAAGCCAAAATCACGGTGGTCAGGTCCATTCCTAATCACCATGGTTTTACCAGATAGATCCGTTGAGATATATGATCCGGACTCGAACAAAACATTCAAGGTTAAAAACAAGCGTGTCAAGCACTACTGGGGAGAATCAATTGAGCGACAAAAAGAAAGTGTCACACTTTCAGATCAAGCCTAACATTCAGGCAGTCATGTCTAGCTGACGACTTTAAACTTAGCGCTAGCTGGGAGGTAACCTATGCAATTTGTGTATATATTGTTATTTGGTGTGTTTTATTCTTGTGTGTTTAATTTATGTAGGTAAAGTCAGATTTCAGGATGGAAGAAGTTCTCACAAATCTTCAGAAGTAATTTCCTTCTCTCCCTCAAAACTCTCTGATGAAGATCTACAAAGCTTGCTTGGAACGAATGAGACTACTGATAATCAAATGTATTCCTAATGACATTCGTTGGATTATTGAAGCACGGGTCTGATTGGCAAGTGAGTCCTCTGACTCTTTTATTTCATATCTGCCTGGTTTAGGAAAAAGCATTTATGCTAAAAAGAGAAGAGCTAAAAAGATGGGTGTTTGCTATAAATGTGCTTGCATGACATGTAATACTCGTTGTCGTTCTTTAGGAATGTGTCTGATAACCGTGAAGATAAAATTAAATTCATTAGGGATGGCTTGAGTAAGGAGTCTTTGGATGACATATCTAAAACTCTTGAGACGCATCCCAGTGGATATGTGCATCATGCAATTCACATGTTATATACACAATTCTGAAAAGAAAGACAACAGTTAAGTCTCGGGAATCTGACTCAAAAAGACCCTGTTTGCCAATTTATAAGAAAATTGGATGGGAAGCTTGTCCATGACGCATAGACGTCAATCAAGATGTTACTTTCTTGCAAATATTATATCTCTTTGTCTTTTCCTAATAATTGTGATTTGTTTTGTTATTTTCTTTTATTTTCTCCGATAGGATCAAGACTTTTTGACCTTTCATAATTTATTGTTTTGCTACTAATCGTCATTTGGAAGATACTAGTGCTATTATTACTAACCCTTTTCAGGTGTTATAAATTCAACTCATCATTGCACTTTTGAAGGCATCCAGATAAAAATGGAAGCCACTTCAAGAAGACGAGTTGTAAATATCCATGTCTTTTGTGGTACTAGTGTTGGTACTAAGCCACAATACTTAGCGGCAGCATAAGAATTGGGTCGAGTCTTAGCTGAAAGGAATATGCACCTAGTATATGGCGGTGGCAATCTTGGACTGATGGGGATCATTTCAAAGGCCGTACAGGAAAGAGGCAGTCAAGTCTTGGGAATCATCCCAAAACCATTGGCGGAGGAAAATCTGATTGGACCATCAAATGGAGAGGAACTGATTGTGCCTGGTATGTCTGAGAGACTGTTGGAAATGATAAACCGTGCTGATGCTTTTATTGCTTTGCCAGGTGGCTTGGGCACAGTGGAGGAAATCTTTACAGTACTATCTTGGGCGAACTTGAACAAATACCAGAAACCAATTCGATTGTTCAACGCAGATGGATTTTATGATTTTCTTTGTGTATTTCTTGATGATGCCCGGAGAAATGGGTTCGTGTCAAAACCTTTAAAAGAACTCATCTTTACTGCCAGAACTGCCCCAGATTTAATAGACCAAAATTTAGCATTTGAACCACAAATTGACCCTATCCTTTCCAAAATAAAATGGTCTGATGATGATCGTGGTAAGAAGCGTCGATTAAACCTAGATCTTAACCTTTAGTTTTACTTTTAGATGTAGAATTTCTGCTAACCAGGTACTATCTTCTAAACTCATCTTCTACTTTTTAAAACATTGGGGACAATGTCTCATTTAGGTTTGGGGGAGGGGAATAGTTGATTTGTATCTTGTTTTTATTATGTTGTTTTTAGTCAAAAGTTTTCGAAAAATTCAAAAAAAAATTTGAAAAATCGAAAAAATTATTTTGTGTTTTTGTGTTTTTAATTTGATTACTCAGGTAAAATTGGTGTGGGATAGCTTTGTAAGGAATTTCCACTCCTGAGACGTATTTAAACCTATTTCGAAACAAGTTAATTTTTGTTTATTTCATTTTGAATTATTTAATTTATGAATTCTCCTTAAAACCGATTAAATAAATCTTCATATGCTCAGTTGACATGTATTATCAACATACATGGTAACAGACGGACATGAGTTGTAATTGAAAAGTTTGTAATATTCAGTGCTCTAGTTTAATTGGAGGAAACATCTAAAAAAAGCAATGGGATAAAAAAATATATCTGAGATTCGAGTAATTAAGTCTGTAGGGGTGTTTTAACACCTAATACCCTAAAACCAACTGGTTTGGGAGCCACTAGCCCAAAGCTTGCTATATAGATCAAAGATGTTGCAAAAAATATATATATCTGAAGTCTGAGTAATTAAGTCCGTAGATGTGTCTTAACACCTAATGCCCTAAAGCCAACTGGTTTGAGAGTCACTGGCCCAAAGCTCGTTACATGGATGAATGATATTGTATATAAAAAAAATCAGAAAAATATTCCATTGCTTACAAAAGGTGTGAATTTTGATATAACTTTAGGACAAAAATATTACTCTCTTCTCAACTACACTTGTGACTATTGTGGGCAAAATGAGTTGATTAATATTTTATTGGCTGTGTATATGGAGAATGGTAAAAATAAGCGGAGATTTTACTTATTCGGTAATTTAGAAAGAAAGAAAACAACTCTTAACTTGGATAAGAAGTTTCACATGTTTAGTCACTAACTTGTTTATTCTATTTTCTCTTGTCTTTTTTCTTTTGTGTGCATTAGTTTTATTATCTTTTTACTTTTAGTAAATCAGTTTGATGTTTATGGGTATCGTTGCTGTAAGCCCTCACGAGACTACAACTCGTCCACTAGGGACACCTAGGTGTTTAAAGGCTTGTTGCATATGCTAAATGCAACCGTGATCTCTACGAAAGTGGCTTAGCTTAATCTTTATTTTAAAGATGTTTATGTTAATTTATTTTGTTATTTTGCTCGAGGACTAGCAAAATATTAGGTTTGAGGGTGTGATGAGTGGTAAATATATCACTATTTCCCACTCTTTTAACTTAATGTTTTGTATAGTTTCTTGCGTTTTGTGAATATTTTGATGTGTTTTGTGTTATTTTGTAGACAAAACAGTGAAAAATGGACAAAAGGGCAAAACTGTTATTTGGCGCGTCGCGACCACTAACGTGCGCCGAAGTATGCTAACATGCGCCGAGACACGTGTCACAATCAAAGAAGATTTGCTAAAATGCACCTTGCTAACGCGCGCCGTCTGCTAACGTGTGCCTACCACGTGTCAATATCACATCAAATCATGCTAACGTGCGCCGGACACGTGTCATCATCACATGTTGGCGACAATCATCATCGCCACGTCAGCAAAATTATTGAGTGAATAATTCAGTCATCGCCACGTCAGCATAATTATTGAGTTAATCATTCATCCCCTGACACGTGTCACCATCTCAGCAAAAGGCGTGACACGTGTCGAAGATCAACGCGCGTCGCGATGCTCAGGGCCAACTTTTGCCTATAAATAGAAGGCCGAATTTCATATTTGAATTCATGCTTTCTTCTTTGTAATTCCTTAAGAATACTAAGAATATTGTATCTTATTTGTTTATTTACAGCTTTCAGTAATTAATTTCCGCATTTTCACTTTTTTTTCTTTACTTTTCAAGTCTTTACTTTCTGTAATTTAATTTTACGCACAGTACTTTCATTTCTTTACTTTTCAAAAATGAGGAGGTAACTCCCCCTGCTGGGGTAAAAGGTAAATCTTTTATTACTAATATTTAGAATAATCTCCCTTAATTATATAATATATAAACTATTTAAAACCTTACTTAATGAGGATACCGCTTTATTGGTCGGTTGGTAATTATTTGAAATTGGTTTTAAACTTGACTAAACTAGATACCGCCTGGTTGGTCGGTTGGTAATTAATTATTAATTTGATTTAATTAGGATACCGCCTATATGGCTGGTTGGTAATTATCATGCAAATTTTATATATTATAATAAGGGAGATATCTAAAATAGTAGTGATAAAAGTGGATCATTTTATTCTAGCATTTTCTTTTATTGTATTTTTACATTTTTATTTTTCAGCATTTACTTTTCAGTATTTACTTTTCCGCCGTTACTTTTTCGCATTTACTTTTCAGCAATTTACTTTTCAGCATTTACTTTTCAGCAGTTACTTTATGTCTTTTATTTTATTTAAGCTTTTACTAGCCGTAAATATTTATCTTAGCTAAACCCGTTATATGAGGTTGTTATGAATTCCAATATCATCGGTTTATAAGGGGTTAATTTACAGTTTGGGTAATATAAAGGTTTATTTATTGAGTCTTAAGCTTAATGCTTTTTGTTAACTGGCCATTAATAAGATTGATTTGGTAAATTTAAAATGAACTTGGAAAAGAGATTTTAGGTTTAAACCCTAGACTCAATAGCCCACGATCTTCCTTGGGGATAGATAACCCTTTAATATATTTCCTTACTGTTGGGAAGCGGCCGCGAGTGTGCAGCGGAAAATCAAAATTTTTATGTCGCTTTCCCTTTGCCCAAGACGCATTTGTTTTGATTGTTCTACAAGCCTAGGCATGTTACTATATATTCTAAGCAAAAAAACTCATAAAACATGCAAAGAACATAAACCTAAACATGCTAACTATCAAAAGAACTCTAATTAAAACAAAGAAAGAAAAAGACTTACTTGAACCGAAGACTCCTTCAGTCCTCCCTCCAATCTACAAGCTTTTCTCGAACTCAGCAAGCTCTTCCACGTTCCAAAGAGCCACCCAAGTGTGTGGCTTCCAAAGATGCACACACCAAAGCTTAAACTCAAAGGCAAGACTACGCCTTGAGTGCACGGGTATTTTGCTCTTGGTGCTAGCCTAGGCAAATACCTCAAAACTTTTAACTCGAGGTTCCTCTAGTCAATTAGACTTAAGGATCCTCAAAATCAGTGGCTTACTCTTAAACTTTAGATTTGCTCACTTATATAAACCCAAGATATGAAAGGTTTTGGTGCAAAAATTTATGAAGAATTTTTTGGGTTTATATAGTGCTCCAAAGACCACAAAATTAGTTAAGAATCCGATGTGGGATAAAAGCTAATTTAATCTTAGCCATTGGATCTTAATTTATTATTTTAATGAGATTATAAAACCCTAATAAGAGTTTGGGCCGAATTGGAATTCAAAACAAATAACAAATTTTTTTTACTATTCATGTTACTATTCACGTGAATAGTACTTTTTTTATATTAAAATTCCCAAAGTGCCCCTATCGTCATTCACCAATCTTTAAGCCACAATGGAACCTCATAAATGATCTGTTAAATAATTAAACACATTGAATCATTTATGAACAATTCCTACAACAATCATATATGCTGTTATATTTGTACTGTGCACTATTAACCATTGATTTAGACTTTGTTGTGTGTAACCTTTTGGGTTCCCCACAAGTTGGACATGAAATGAATCGTGATAATTTAATCGAACATAAATTATCCTCCGATCAGATGGTCGTTCGATTTCAATGACCAAGGTTGACATCTAGCAATATGCCAAGGCCCCAAAATGAGAAGGAAAGATATATATACCCATTATGTATGCGATTTACATATGATACGGTCCCTCGCCTCACTGTATCCCCTCATATTGACCTAGGGTACAAAAAATGTCTACCCACATGGTCAAAGGTATGATGTTGATAGTGTCATGAATCGTGCTAACCCAAGAATCTCACATGATTCTTCCGCTGTGGCCACAGTCTCAAGCACTGATCACACATATCAACCCGCGAACTGGAATCTTACTCTTATAAGAAAATATTATCCGAGAGAGTGGCGATTCTCTGTTGTATCTTTACAAACTTCATGTGTTTCAACAAATGACCCAATCATACCCTTATGACCGGATCTTTTGAACAGGGGAAGAAGAATGTCAAAGTTATTTGATCCACACATAAGATTGTAAATACCTCAAGTCTAAGGACTAGTCATATAATCGATACATGAAAGTTCTCATAGACATATGGGATAAACACTCCATATGAAAAATTTCGGCGGTCAGTTTGATGGACACGAGCAACTCATGCATCCATGTGATGCACCAAGCGGACCGATCTCCGCTAGTAGCCTATGAGATCAGCTACCCCACTTAAGGGCGGATCATATCATCATGCTAGTCTCTCCGCTTTGTGAATGCCCAGATTATTCACAAAACTATGACTAGGAACATTTAAGAGTAATGATTCTCATAAGGCGTGGAAGCCATCATCTTATTACTCCAAGGGATTTTTTACAGTGTTGAAGATTCATATAAGTTATGTAAGACACGTATAATAAGGATTGCCATTTTATTAATTAATGAAAATATTCAAATACATGTACATATAGCCCATCAACAAGTTGGGTATAGGGCATATCCCTAACAATCTCCCACTTGCACTAAAGCCAACTAGTATGAATCTGCACACCATACTCCCGGGTGTGCCTATCATGCTTTTGTTGAGTCAGCCCTTTAGTCAGAGAATCTGCAAGATTATCTTCTGTGGGTATTTTCTCTATAATAACTTCTTTTCTCTCAACAATCTCCCTGATGAGATGAAATCACCGAGTACATGCTTGGATTTCTGGTGGGACCTTGGTTCCTTTGATTGAGCAATGGCGTCCGTGTTGTCACAGTACATCGTGAAGCCATTCTTTATCGCGGGAAGCACTTTCAGCTCTGTCATGAACTTATTTATCCAGACTGCTTATTTAGCTGCCTCAGATGCTGCAATATACTCAGCTTCAGTGGTGGAGTCTGCTGTAGTTGACAGCTTTGACCTTTTCCAACTTACAGCACCGCCATTTAAAGTAAACATATATCCTGTTTACGATCTGCTATCATCCCTATCGGTCTGAAAGCTCGCATCACAGTAACCAATGACTTTCATCTCAGAACAATCTCCGTATGTCAAAAACATATCCTTAGTTATTCTCAGATACTTGAGGATTATTTTGACAGCTGTCCAGTGTTGCTCACAAGGATTTGCCTGATACCTGCTCATTATACTAAGAGCATAAGAGACATCAGGTCTTGTACATAGCATGGCGTACATGATCGATCCTATTGCTGAAGCATAAGGATCCTACTCATATGCTCTCTATCTGAAGGAGTATATGGACATTGCTCCTTAGATAATTGATTCCATGACAAGTAGGTAAATTACCTCTTTTGGAATCTTCCATTTTGAATCTTTTCAAAACTTTATCTATGTACGTAGATTGATAAAGTCCTAACAACCTCTTAGATATATTACGATAGATCTTATGCCGATGATGTAGGCTGCTTCTCCCACATCTTTCATGGAGAAATTCTGAGATAACCATTGCTTGGTGGCTTGCATGATGGGAATATCATTCCCGATGATTAATATATCATCGACATAGAATACAAGAAATACAACAGCACTCCCACTACTTTTCCTATAAACACAAGGCTCGTCTACATTTTTGATGAAGTCAAATTCTTTGATTGTCTCATCAAATCGTATATTCCAACTCTTGGAGGCTTGCTTGAGTCCATAAATGGATCGTTTAAGCTTGCATACTTTATTATGATCATTCTTAGATGCAAACCCCTCAGGTTGTGTCATATAGATTTCCTCTACGAGGTTCCCATTAAGGAAAGTTGTTTTGACATCCATTGCCAAATCTCATAATCAAAGTGTGCAGCTAGTGCTAGTAAAATTCTTCGAAGGACTTTATCATTGCAAAATGTGAGAATGATCATCATAGTTAATTCCTTGGATTTGTCTATAACCTTTCGCCACAAACCTAGCCTTATAGGTTTGGATGTTGCCTTCTGCATCAGTTTTACGCTTATAAATCCACTTGAAACCTATGGGTTTTATCCCTTCAGGTGCATCTACCAAGTCCCAGACTTGATTTTGATACATAGAGTCTATTTCGGATTTCATGGCCTCAAGCCACTTGACTGAATCAATGTCACACATTGCTTCGTCATAACTGGTGAGATCATCATAATTAATGACCTGATCATGTTCCTCATCAATATGGAAACCATATCATTCAGGCTCATGTCTTTCCCTACCAGACCTTCTGAGTTCATAACCTTGTGGTTGTTCCATCACTACCCTTTTGATGGGCCTGGGGTTTAGTTCTATGTTAGTTTGTTCTTCTCATACCTCATCGAGGTCAAGTCTACTCCCACTATATTTCTTGAGAATGAATTCATTTTCTAGAAATTTAGCATTTCGTGAGACAAATGTTCTTTGTTCATTTGGGACATAGAACACGTATGCTCTTGAGTTCAAGGCATATCCTACAAACTTATATTTAACTGCCCTATCATCCAATTTTTTAGTTTGTGTGAGCTTGACATATGCGTCACATCCCCAAAATCTTAGATAACTAAGACTATGACATTTCCGAGACCATAACTCATATGGTGTTTGACTAACAGTCTTGGAAGGAACATGGTTTAGTAGTAGTGTTGCAGTTTCTAAAGCAAGACCCCAAAATGAAAGAGGTAGATCCGTGTCTGGCATTATTGATCGGACCATATCTAATAATGTCCAATTTCTCCTTTTGGAGACCCCATTATGCTGTGGAGTTCCCGGAGGAGTCCACTAGGAAACAATGCCATTTTCTCTCAAGTAATCTTGAAATTCGTTGCTTAAGTATTCACCACCTCGGTCAGACCTTAGTGACTTAATACTTTTATTAAGCTGGTTTTCTACTTCAGCCTTGAAGTATTTGAATTTCTCAAAGGCTTCAGATTTGTACCGCATAAGGTACACATACCCATATCGCGAATGATCATCGATAAAGGTAATGAAGTAGGAGAATCCACCTCTAGCGTGACTGACATTGGTCTGCGTACATCAGAGTGTATGAGTTCTAATGTCTCTACTGCACGCTGTCCTTTTCCTTTGAAGGGTAATTTGGTCATTTTACCAAGTAAACAAGACTCACAAGTTCCATAAGGTTTATATTTGAAGGGTTTGAAATACCCATCCTTATGTAGCTTAGTTAATCTTGTTTCATTGAAATGACCTAAGCGACTGTGCCATAGAAGTGATTCATTGAGATTATTCGAGTTAACGTTGTATATATTAGAGATTGAACATTCTTTGTTAGTTTGTAAGACATATACCATTATTCAAAATAGCATCTCCATATTTTATTTCATTGAAATAAATAGAACCTTCATTACAACTTATTAGGCATGAAAAACCTTTATTACATAAAGAAGAAATTGAAATGATGTTCTTTACTAGAGAAGGTACATAAACACAATCTTCTAAGTCTAAAACTAAACCATTCGACAAAACTAATGAATAAATCCCCACGCACAATGCAGCCAGTTTTGCTCCATTACCCATGCGTAAGTCAACCTCCCCATGACGGAGTCTCCTACTATTTCTCAGGCCCTACATATTGTTAAACAAGTGAGTCCCACAACCGGTGTCAAACACCCAAGTAGAAGGTTCCAAGTTTTGAGAATATACTTCAATCAAATACAACATTCCTGAAGCATTGGGCTTCTTGGCCTCTTGGGCTTCCCTAACTTCCCTGGCTTTCAAGGATCTGCAGTCTTTCTTCCAATGACCTTTCTTTCCACAAAAGAAACATTTCCCTTTTCCCTTTTTCTTCTCCACTTTACCATTGGGCTTTAGGTGATCTGGAGCCTTGGCCTTACCCTTATTTTTCTTGGGCCTCGTGGCTTCAGGTCCGTACCCGTAAGCATGATGGAGATTTTAAGCTCCGGTTTCAAGTCATTCTCTGCTTGCTTTATCAGATTGTGTAATTATGCTAAAGTAGCTTCTTTATCAGACAGATGAAACTACATAATAAAGTTAGAGAATTCTTTTGGTAGAGACTGAAGAATTAGATCGTGACCAATCGCATGATCCATGATGAACCCGAGGTTGGCCAATTTTTCAATGTGGCCAATCATCTTAAGCACATGTCCACTAACAGATCCTTTCTTATACCTTGTTTGGAATAAGGCAGATGACACTTCGAATCTCACGGTATGAACGGAAATTACATACAACTCATTCAAGTGAAAGATGATGGTTTGAGCATCCATATCTTCGTGAGCTTTCTGATGTTCGTCCGACATAGAGCCAGCATTATGCAAATTGCTTGCTCATCATCATCGACGTGTTTCTTCCAAGCATCAAATGTATCTTGGTCAGCATCTTCTGCGGGTTCAGGGGGAAATGGTCTTTCAAGAACATAGAAAATATTTTCTTGTCGTAAGATAATTTTAAGGTTTCTAAACCAGTCATTGTAGTTGTCCCCTTTGAGCTTATGCTCATCAAGGATGGAACAAAGTGATACTCTATTTGCCATTTGAATGTTTGTGAAATATTTTAACCCACCTGTTAAGAGAAAATGTTAAAATTAGGAATATATTTTCATTAATGTTTCATAATAACATGGGCTTTTAATATTATGAAGTTGCTCCCACTCAATTGTTTTAAAATTTTAAGCAAATCGCATCAACCCCAATATGATGGATTTCTTGTGGGCAAGGATCTTATAATCATCATTTCATAACTCCGACTAGGGCCGATCGTTATAAAATATGATAATTAGGTAGGTTCCCAACCAATTTATGATATAAATCACAATTCCTTGATCATTGGGTTGGGCAATCAAACATGCCATAGCTTATGCTAGTACTTGTGGACACCCAATCTTTGCCACTAAGTTATAAGACCACACCTAAGGGTCGCTGCGTCTTATGACTCAGAAAAGTCAAACCATTCTCAATAGTACGATTTAGGGACAAATTGGTATTGGTCAATCTAGTAAAGCCTAGTCCTGCCAATACGGTTTCAGCCATTTGGGTCTATACTTTACAATGGGAGGCAAATTTTAGACTTAAATTATTATTGAGGATTTTAGAAAGTTTAAGTGAATAATCCTCCATTGAAAATTCCCCAGAGGGAGGGTGGAGCGAACTCTCTTAAATACCCTTACCTCTTAGGCTCTTATTGCCTTGGTGACAGGAATAAAAAATAGATCCTCCAAATTAGTCCCACTTTAAATATGCTTTAAGGTAAACTTTGAGTAAATGATTATCTATATGTCTTCATAACTTTTCCTTTTGGCTATAAAAAGGTAGGGCGTGAAGGAAGACACCAAATCATTATCTAACTCTAGTAATACCTTTGGTTAAATTAACTTTTGTTTGGAAAGTTTTAATAACCTTTGGTCCCAACCCACTTGTATCTTTTATAATGTCTTTTTTTAAACAAGTGATTTATATTTATTAGCCTTAAAGGTAATAAATCTCTAAGTTCATCACAGAATAATTACTTAGCTAAGGGATAAAAATACACTCTCTATTTCTTAGAAAGTCTCTAGATGATTGCACCCTAAAATAATCATGCCAATTCTAATCATACATAGAATCATCAAGCATATAAGTTTTAATATGTTGGAATTATTTTAGGCATTAAATAACTTTGATTAATATTTAATTATGATATTGCATTTTATTTTATTCAAATAAAATTACTATTCACATTTTTCTGTGACGTGTGAACTTTAAATGCAACTTTACAATTCAAATCTTAACCACATCATTCAACACTTTTGCCTAAAATTTAGTTCAAGGTGTTAGCTTTCCAAGGAGCTCTTAAACACCAAATTTTGAGTTCAAATGAGTGAGAAGAAATCAAAACAAAAATGGTGCGCTGATACCACTGTTGGGAAGCGGCCGCGAGTGCGCAGCGGAAAATCAAAATTATTATGCCGCTTTTCCTTTGCCCAAGACCCATTTTTTTTATTATTCTACAAGCCTAGGAATGTTACTATATATTCTAAGCATAAAGACTCATAAAACATGCAAAGAACATAAACCTAAACATGCTAACTATCAAAAGAACTCTAATTAAAACAAAGAAAGAAAAAGACTTACTTGAACCGAAGACTCCTCCAGTCCTCCCTCTAATCTACAAGCTTTTCTCGAACTTAACAAGCTCTTCCACGTTCCAAAGAGCCACCCAAGTGTGTGGCCTCCAAAGATGCACACACCAAAGCCAAAACTCAAAGGCAAGACTACGCCTTGAGTGCACAGGTATTTTCCCTTTGGTGCTAGCCTACGCAAATACCTCAAAACTTTTAACTCAAGGTTCCTCTAGTCAATTAGACTTAATGATCCTCAAAATAGTGGCATACTCTTAAACTTTAGAGTTACTCACTTATATAAACCCAAGATATGAAAGGTTTTGGTGCACAAATTTGTGAAGAATTCTTTGGGTTTATATAGTGCTCCAAAGACAACAAAATTAATTAAGAATTCGATATGGGATAAACGCTAATTTAATCTTAGCCATTGGATATTAATTTATTGGTTATTTAATGAGATTATAAAACCCTAATAAGAGTTGGGGCCGAATTGGAATTCAAAAGAAATAACAAATTTTTTTTTAATAATCATGTGAATAGTATTTTTTTTTTCCAATTCCTAAAGTGCCTCTATCGTCATTCACCAATCCCTAAGCCACTATGCAACCTCATAAATGATCTGTTCAATAATTAAACACATTGAACCATTTATGAACAATTCCTACAACAATCATATATGCTGTTATATTTGTACTGTGCACTGTTAACTATTGATTTTGACTTGTTGTGTGTGACTTTTGGGTTCCCCTCAAGTTGGATATGAAATAAATCGTGATAATTTAATCGAACATAAATTATCTTCCGATCAGATGGTCGTTCGATTTCAATGACTAAGATTGACATCTAGCAACATGCCAAGGCCCCCAATGAGAAGGAAAGAGATATATACCCATTCTGTATGCGATTTACATATGATACGGTCCCTCGCCTCACTGTATCCCCAACTATTAACCTAGGGTACGAAACGTATCTACCCATATGGTCAAAGGTATGATGTTGATAGTGTCATGAATCGTGCTAACCCAAGAATCACACAAGATTCTTCCACTGTGGCCACAGTCTCAAGCACTGATCACACATATCAACACGCGAACTGGAATACTACTCTTATAAGAAAAATTGTTAGGGATATCCTATACCCAACTTTTGGATGGGCTATATGTACATCTATTTGTCATATTTTCATAATTAATAAAATGGCAATATTTATTATATATGTCTTACATAACTTATATGAATCATTAAACACTGTAATAAAGCCCTTGGAAGTAAAAGACGATGGCTTCCACGCCTTATGAGAACATTACTCTGAAATGTTCCTAGTTAAAGTTTTGTGAAGAATGGGGTGTTCACAACGCGGAGTTTGAGAATCGTCATTCGCCGAAGAGAAGGAGAGAGAGAATAAAGGATGCTTATGTCTTTATGTCCTTCCCCTTTACTTGTGCTTAGTGCTGTGGTACTTGTCGTTCTTGCTTTTTGTGTATCCCTACTAGGTGCTAATGATTTGCTCATAAGAGTATGAGAATGTTATGCGATCTTGACTGTTTACGACTTGACAGTGGTGTAGATCTGGGTCTTCCTTTCTTCTGCTCAGAAATTAGATGATTCATCCTCATCTGTTTTCCTGTATGGAGCTGTCGTAGAGCCTTTTCCCCGGTTGATGAATGGTGATTCTCGTGTCCATCGAAGACCGCCCGAAAGTTTTCATATGGAGTGTTTATCCCATGTGTCTGTGAGAACTTTCATGTATCGATTATATGACTAGTCCTTAGACTTGAGGTCTTTACAATCTTATGTGTGGATCAAATAACTTTGACATTCTCCTTCCCGTTCAAAAGATCCGGTCATAAGGGTATGATTGGGTCATTTGTTGAAACACATGAAGTTTGTAAAGATACAACAGAGAATCGCCACTCTCTCGGATAATATTTTCTTATAAGAGTAGTATTCCAGTTCGCGGGTTGATATGTGTGATCAGTGCTTGAGACTGTGGCCACAGCGGAAGAATCATGTGAGATTCTTGGGTTAGCACGATTCATGACACTATCAACATCATACCTTTGACCATATGGGTAGACACTTTCCGTACCCTAGGTCAATAGGTGGGGATACAGTGAGGCGAAAGACCGTATCATATGTAAATCGCATACAGAATGGGTATATATATATCTTTCCTTCTCATTTGGGGGCCTTGGCATGTTGCTAGATGTCAACATTGGTCAATGAAATCGAACGCCCATCTGATCGGAGGATAATTTATGTTCGATTAAATTATCACGATTCATTTCATGTCCAACTTGAGGGGAACCCAAAAGGTCACACACAATAAAGTCGAAATCAATGGTTAACAGTGCACAGTACAAATATAACAGCATATATAATTGCTGTAGGAATCGTTCATAAATGGTTCAATGTGTTTAATTATTGAACAGATCATTTATGAGGTTTCATAGTGGCTTAGGGATTGGTGAATGACGATAGGGGTACTTTGGGAATTGGAATAAAAAAAAAATCACTATTCACATGAATAATATTTTTTTTTATTTGTTTTGAATTCCAATTCGGCCCAAACTCTTATTAGGGTTTTATAATCTCATTAAACCACTAAATTAAGATCCAATGGCTAAGATTAAATTAGCTTTTATCCCACATCGGATTCTTAATTAATTTTGTTGTCTTTGGAGCACTATATAAACCCAAAGAATTCTTCACAAATTGCTACACAAAACCTTTCATATCTTGGGTTTATATAAGTGAGCAACTCTAAAGTTTAAGAGTAAGCCACTGATTTTGAGGATCCTTAAGTCTAATTGACTAGAGGAACCTCGAGTTAAAAGTTTTGAGGTATTTGCCTAGGCTAGCACCAAGGGCAAAATACCCGTGCACTCAAGGCGTAGTCTTGCCGTTGAGTTTTGGCTTTGGTGTGTGCATCTTTGGAGGCCACACACTTGGGTGGCTCTTTGGAACGTGGAAGAGCTTCTGAGTTCGAGAAAAGCTTGTAGATTGGAGGGAGGACTGGAGGAGTCTACGGTTCAAGTGAGTCTTTTTCTTTCTTTATTTTAATTAGAGTTCTTATGATAGTTAGCATGTTTAGGTTTATGTTCTTTGCATGTTTTATGAGTTTTATGCTTAGAATATATAGTAACATGCCTAGGCTTGTAGAATAATAAAAAAAATGGGTTTGGGCAAAGGGAAAGCGGCATCATAATAATTTTGATTTTCCGCTGCGCACTCGCGGCCGCTTCCCAACAGTGGTATCAGAGCGCCGTTTTTGTTTGATTTAGTTCTCTCTCATTTGAACTCGAAATTGGTGTTTAAAAGCTCGTTGGAAAGCTAACACCCTGAACTTAATTTAGGCACAAGTTTGCATGATTTGGTTAAGATTTGAATTGTGAAATTGCATTTAAAGTTCACGCGTCTGCAGAAAAATGTGAATAGTAAATTTATTTGATAAAATAAAATGCAATATATAATTAAATATTAATCAAAGTTATTTATGCCTAAAATAATTCCAACATATTAACATATCTCATATTTTATATTATAATTTCATCATATTACTTTATCATATGTATTATAATTCAGATATATTAGGGATTATTAGTGCACTAGAGACTTTCTAAGAAATAGAGAGTGTATTGCTTATCCCTTAGTTAAGTAATTATTCCTTGATGAACTTAGAGATTTATTACCTTTAAGGCTAATAAATATAAATCACTTGTTTATAATAAAAGACATTATAAAAGATACAAGTGGGGTGGGACCAAGGGGTTAATAAAACTTTCCAAACTAAAGTTAATTTAACCAAAGTATTACTAGAGTTAGATAATGATTTGGTGTCTTCCTTCACTCACTACCTTTTTATAGCCAAAAGGAAAAGTTGTGAAGACATCTAGATAATCATTTACTCAAAGCTTACCTTAAAGCATATTTAAAGTGTTGGACTAATTTGGAGGATCTATTGTTTATTCCTGTCACCAAGGCAATAAGAGCCTAAGAGGTAAGGGTATTTAAGAGAGTTCGCTCCACCCTCCCTCTGGGGAATTTTCAATGGAGGAATCCATTTCATTACTTAAACTTGCTAAAATCCTCAATAATAATTTAAGTCTAAAATTTGCCTCCCATTGTAAAGTATAGACCCAAAGGGCTTAAACCGTATTGGCAGGACTAGGCTTTACCAGACTGACCAATACCAATTGTCCCTAAATCGTACTATTGACAATGGTTTGACTTTTCTGAGTCATAAGACGCAGCGACCCTTAGGCGTGGTCTTATAACTTAGTGGCAAAGATTGGGTGTCCACAAGGACTAGCATAAGCTATGGCATGTTTGATTGCCCAACCCAATGATCAAGGAATTGTGATTTATATCATAAATTGGTTGGAACCTACCTAATTATCATATTTTATAACGACCGGCCCTAGTCGGAGTTATGAAATGATGATAATGGGATCCTTGCCCACAAGAAATCCATCATATTGGGGTTGATGCGATTTGCTTAAAATTTTAAAACAATTGAGTGGAGAGCAACTTCATAATATTAAAAGCCCATGTTATTATGAAACATTAATGAAAACATATTCCTAATTTTAACATTTTCTCTTAACATGTGGGTTAAAATATTTCACAAACATTCAAATGGAAAACAGAGTATCACTTCGTTCCATCCTTGATGAGCATAAGCTCAAAGGGGACAACTACAATGACTGGTTTAGAAACCTTAAAATTGTCTTACGACAAGAAAAGATTTTCTATGTTCTTGAAAGACCATTTCCCCTTGAACCCGCAGAAGATGCTGACCAAGATACATTTGATGCTTGGAAGAAACACGTCGATGATGATGAGCAAGCAGTTTGCATAATGCTTGGCTCTATGTCGGACGAACTTCAGAAAGCTCACGAAGATATGGATGCTCAAACCATCATCTTTCACTTGAAGGAGTTGTATGCAACTTCCGTTCATACCGTGAGATTCCAAGTGTCATGTGCCTTATTCCAAACAAGGTATAAGGAAGGATCTGTTAGTGGACATGTGCTTAAGATGATTGGCCACATTGAAAAATTGGCCAACCTCGGGTTCATCATGGATCATGAGATAGGTCACGATCTAATTCTTCAGTCCTTACCAAAAGAATTCTCTAACTTTATTATGCAGTTTCATCTGTCTGATAAAGAAGCTACTTTAGCAGAATTGCACAATCTGATAAAGCAAGCAGAGAATGACTTGAAACCGGAGCTTAAAACCTCCGTCATGCTTACGGGTACGGACCTGAAGCCACGAGGCCCAAAGAAAAATAAGGGCAAGGCCAAGGCTCCAGATCACCTAAAGCCCAATGGTAAGTGGAGAAGAAAAGAGAAAGGGAAAAATTTTTTTTGTGGAAAGAATGGTCATTGGAAGAAAGACTGCAGATCCTTGAAAGCCAAGGAAGCTAAGGAAGCCCAAGAGGCCAAGAAGCCCAATGCTTCAGGTATGTTGTATATGATTGAACTATATTCTCAAAACTCTGAACCTTCTACTTGGGTGCTTGACACGGTTTGTGGGACTCACTTGTGTAACAATGCAGGGCCTGAGAAACAGTAGGAGACTCCGTCATGGGGAGGTTGACTTACGCATGGGTAATGGAGCAAAACTGGCTGCATTGTGCGTGGGGACTTATTCATTAGTTTTGCCGAATGGTTTAGTTTTAGACTTAGAAGATTGTGTTTATGTACCTTCTCTAGTAAAGAACATCATTTCAATTTCTTCTTTATGTAATAAAGGCTTTTCATGCCTAATAAGTTGTAATGAATGTTATTTTATTTCAATGAAATAAAATATGGAGATGGTATTTTGAATAATGGTATCTATGTCTTACAAACTAACAAAGAATGTTCAACCTCTAATATATACAACGTTAACTCGAATAATCTCAATGAATCACTTCTATGGCACAGTCGCTTAGGTCATATCAATGAAACAAGATTAACTAAGCTACATAAGGATGGGTATTTCAAACCCTTCAAATATAAACCTTATGGAACTTGTGAGTCTTGTTTACTTGGTAAAATGACCAAATTACCCTTCAAAGGTAAATGACAGCGTGCAGCGGAGACATTAGAACTCATACACTCTGATGTATGCGGACCAATGTCAGTCACCGCTAGAGGTGGATTCTCCTACTTCATTACCTTTATCGATGATCATTCGCGATATGGGTATGTGTACCTTATGCGGTACAAATCTGAAGCCTTTGAGAAATTCAAAGACTTCAAGGCTGAAGTAGAAAACAGCTTAATAAAAGTATTAAGTCACTAAGGTCTGACCGAGGTGGTGAATACTTAAGCAACGAATTTCAAGATTACTTGAGAGAAAATGGCATGTTTCCCAGTGGACTCCTCCGGGAACTCCACAGCATAATGGGGTCTCCGAAAGGAGAAATCAGACATTATTAGATATGGTCCGATCAATGATGCCAGGCACGGATCTACCTCTTTCATTTTGGGGTCTTGCTTTAGAAACTGCAACACTACTACTAAACCAAGTTCCTTCCAAGACTGTTAGTCAAACACCATATGAGTTATGGTCTGGGAAACGTCATAGTCTTAGTTATCTAAGATTTGGGGATGTGACGCATATGTCAAGCTCACACAAACTAACAAATTGGATGATAGGGCAGTTAAATGTAAGTTTGTAGGATATGCCTTGAACTCAAGAGCATACGTGTTCTACGTCCCAAATGAACAAAGAACATTTGTCTCACGAAATGCTAAATTTCTAGAGAATGAATTCCTTCTCAAGAAATATAGTGGGAGTAGACTTGACCTCGATGAGGTACGAGAAGAACAAAATAACATAGAACTAAACCCCAGGCCCCTCAAAAGGGCAGCGACGGAACAACCACAAGGTTAAACTCAGAAGGTCTGGTAGGGAAAGACATGAGCCTGAAAGATATGGTTTCCATATTGATGAGGAACATGATCAGGTCATTGATAATGACGATCCCACCAGTTATGACGAAGCAATGCGTGACATTGATTCAGTCAAGTGGCTTGAGGCCATGAAATCCGAAATAGACTCTATGTATCAGAATCAAGTCTGGGACTTGGTAGATGCACCTGAAGGGATAAAACCCATAGGCTGCAAGTGGATTTACAAGCGTAAAACTGATGCAGAAGGCAACATCCAAACCTATAAGGCTAGGTTGGTGGCGAAAGGTTATAGACAAATCCAAGGAATTGACTATGACGAAACCTTCTCGCCTGTTGCAATGATAAAGTCCATTCGAATTTTACTGGCACTAGCTGCACACTTTGATTATGAGATTTGGCAGATGGATGTCAAAACAGCTTTCCTTAATGGGAACCTCGTAGAGGAAGTCTATATGACACAACCTGAGGGGTTTGCATCTAAGGATGATCATAATAAAGTATGCAAGCTTAAACGATCCATTTATGGACTCAAGCAAGCCTCCAGAAGTTGGAATATACGATTTGATGAGACAATCAAAGAATTTGACTTCATCAAAAATGTAGACGAGCCTTGTGTTTACAGGAAAAGTAGTGGGAGTGCTGTTGTATTTCTTGTATTATATGTCGATGACATATTAATCATCGGGAATGATATTCCCATGATGCAAGCCACCAAGCAATGGTTATCTCAGAATTTCTCCATGAAAGATTTGGGAGAAGCAGCCTACATCCTCGGCATTAAGATCTACCGTAATAGATCTAAGAGGTTGTTAGGACTTTCTCAATCTACGTACATAGATAAAGTTTTGAAAAGATTCAAAATGGAAGATTCCAAAAGAGGTAATTTACCTACTTGTCATGGAATCAAATTATCTAAGGAGCAATGTCCACATACTCCTTCAGATAGAGAGCGTATGAGTAGGATCCCTTATGCTTCAGCAATAGGATCGATCATGTACGCCATGCTATGTACAAGACCTGATGTCTCTTATGCTCTTAGCATAACGAGCAGGTATCAGGCAAATCCTTGTGAGCAACACTGGGCAGCTGTCAAAACAATCCTCAAGTATCTGAGAAGAACTAAGGATGTGTTTTTGACATACGGAGATTGTTCTGAGATGAAAGTCATTGGTTACTGTGATGCGAGCTTTCAGACCGATAGGGATGACAGCAGATCGCAAACAGGATATCTGTTTACTTTGAATGGCTGTGCTGTCAGTTGGAAAAGCTCAAAGCAGTCAACTACAGCGGACTCCACCACTGAAGCCGAGTATATTGCAGCATCTGAGGCAGCTAAAGAAGCAGTCTGGATAAAGAAGTTCATCACGGAACTGGAAGTGCTTCCGGCGATAAAGAATGGCATCACGATGTACTGTGACAACACGGGCGCCATTGCCCAATCAAAGAAACCAAGGTCCCCACCAGAAATCCAAGCATGTACTCAGGCGATTTTATCTCATCAGTGAGATTGTTGAGAGAAAAGAAGTTATTATAGAGAAAATACCCACAGAAGATAATCTTGCAGATTCTCTGACTAAAGGGCTGACTCAACAAAAGCATGATAGGCACACCCGAGAGAGTATGGTGTCCACTAGTTGGCTATAGTGCAAGTGGGAGATTGTTAGGGATATGCCCTATACCAACTTGTGGATGGGCTATATGTATATGTATTTGTAATATTTTCATTAATTAATAAAATGGCAATCTTTATTATACGTGTCTTACATAACTTATATGAATCATCAACACTGTAATAAAGCCCTTGGAGTAATAAGACGATGGCTTCCACGCCTTATGAGAATCATTACTCTTAAATGTTTCTAGTCATAGTTTTGTGAATAATCTGGGCGTTCACAAAGCGGAGAGACTAGCATGATGATATGATCTGCCCTTAAGTGGGGTAGCCGATCTCATAGGCTACTAGCGGAGATCCGTCCGCTTGGTGTATCACATGGATGCATGAGTTGCTCGTGTCCATCGAACTGACCGCCGAAAGTTTTCATATGGAGTGTTTATCCCATGTGTCTGTGAGAACTTTCATGTATCGATTATATGACTAGTCCTTAGACTTGAGGTCTTTACAATCTTATGTGTGGATCAAATAACTTTGACATTCTCCTTCCCCGGTTCAAAAGATCCGGTCATAAGGGTATGATTGGGTCATTTGTTGAAACACATGAAGTTTGTAAAGATACAACAGAGAATCGCCACTCTCTCGGATAATATTTTCTTATAAGAGTAGTATTCCAGTTCGCGGGTTGATATGTGATCAGTGCTTGAGACTGTGGCCACAGCGGAAGAATCATGTGAGATTCTTGGGTTAGCACGATTCATGACACTATCAACATCATACCTTTGACCATATGGGTAGACACTTTCCGTACCCTAGGTCAATAGTGGGGATACAGTGAGGCGAAAGACCGTATCATATGTAAATCGCATACAGAATGGGTATATATATATCTTTCCTTCTCATTTGGGGGCCTTGGCATGTTGCTAGATGTCAACCTTGGTCATTGAAATCGAACGACCATCTGATCGGAGGATAATTTATGTTCGATTAAATTATCACGATTCATTTCATGTCCAACTTGAGGGGAACCCAAAAGGTCACACACAACAAAGTCGAAATCAATGGTTAACAGTGCACAGTACAAATTAAACAGCATATATAATTGCTGTAGGAATCGTTCATAAATGGTTCAATGTGTTTAATTATTGAACAGATCATTTATGAGGTTCCATAGTGGCTTAGGGATTGGTGAATGACGATATGGGCACTTTGGGAATTGGAATTAAAAATAATAATTACTATTCACGTGAATAGTACCATGAATAGTAATCGTGAATAGTAAACTTTTTTTTTATTTGTTTTGAATTCCAATTCGGCCCAAACTCTTATTAGGGTTTTATAATCTCATTAAACCACTAAATTAAGATCCAATGGCTAAGATTAAATTAGCTTTTATCCCACATCAGATTCTTAATTAATTTTGTTGTCTTTGGAGCACTATATAAACCCAAAGAATTCTTCACAAATTTGCTACACCAAACCTTTCATATCTTGGGTTTATATAAGTGAGCAACTCTAAAGTTTAAGAGTAAGCCACTGATTTTGAGGATCCTTAAGTCTAATTGACTAGAGGAACCTCGAGTTAAAAGTTTTGAGGTATTTGCCTAGGCTAGCACCAAGGGCAAAATACCCGTGCACTCAAGGCGTAGTCTTGCCGTTGAGTTTTGGCTTTGGTGTGTGCATCTTTGGAGGCCACACACTTGGGTGGCTCTTTGGAACGTGGAAGAGCTTGCTGAGTTCGAGAAAAGCTTTAGATTGGAGGGAGGACTGGAGGAGTCTACGGTTCAAGTAAGTCTTTTTCTTTCTTTATTTTAATTAGAGTTCTTATGATAGTTAGCATGTTTAGGTTTATGTTTTTTGCATGTTTTATGAGTTTTATGCTTAGAATATATTAACATGCCTAGGCTTGTAGAATAATCAAAACAAATGGGTCTTGGGCAAAGGGAAAGCGACATAATAATTTTGATTTTCCGCTGCGCACTCGCGGCCGCTTCCCAACAAATATTATCGAGGAGTGGCTATTCTATGTTGTATCTTTACAAACTTCATGTGTTTCAACAAATGACTCAATTCACCCTTATGACCGGATCTTTGAACAGGGGAATGAGAATGTCAAAGTATTTATCCACAATAAGATTGTAAAGACCTCAAGTCTAAGGACTAGTCATTATAATTGATACATGAAGTTCTCACAGACATATGATAAAAACTCCATATGAAAACTTTTGGCGGTAGTTCGATGACCAAGTACTCAAATGCCTCCATGTGAACACCAAGTGGACAGACTCCGCTAGTAGCCTATGAGATCGACTACCCACTTAAGGGCAGATCATCATCATGCTAGTTCTCCGCTTTGTGAAACGCCCAAATTATTCATATAAATATGACTAGGAACCATTTAAGAGTAATATCTCATAAGCGTGGAAGTCATCATTTATACTCCAAGGGCTTTATTACAGTGTCGAAGATTATATAAGTATGTAAGATACGTATAATAAAGATTGACATTTATTAATTATGAAAATATTACAAATACATGTACATATAGCCCATCCACAGTTGGGTATATGCATATCCCTAACACTTACAGGATAAGAATATACCTGTCGGGCGGGGGTAGCCATAATTGGAACTTAATCTTAATAAACTCAGGTAACTTGGTTGACATAAGATTATGATTAATTAAGTTACACTGGGTATTTGTATCTGACCATCAAAAGAGGCTTTTGCATAATTTCGTGTTCCAGGTTAATAAACCGATATATTACACAAACGTAAATTAACCACTTTATCTTTAAAAAGATATTGGAATAATTCACAACCCTGGATAGTTTCTAAATCTTGAATTTTCCTCAATCTTCTTTCGCACAATTTTATTTACTAGTTTTAAATTTAAAGTCACCATTCAATCAAATAATAAATTCATTAGATACTAGTAAAAATTTGGCTTCATAAATTAATAGCTTAGGTATTAAGTCCTCGTGGGATCGATACTTTTTATATACTACTTGAACGATACTTGCGCTTGCATTATACGCGCGTGACTACGTAGGTCAGCAGCCTTTATTCTAGGAATAAGGATCTACTTGGATAGATCTAGAAAGCTGCTGGCACTCTCCCAGAGCTCGTACATTGACAAAGTGTTGTAGAGATTCAACATGGATAAGTCCAAGATGGAGCTGCTTTCGGTGTCACATGGCGTCTCTCTATCAAAGGACATGTGTCCTAAAACTCAAGATGAGAGAGATGTAATGATTCGGATCCCGTATGCTTCAGTAGTCGGATCGATCATGTACGCCATTATATGTACGCGACCTAATGTTGGGTTTTCTAGGTCAAACCAAGATCAAATTAAGTGAATACAAACAGTAACGTAGCGGAAAATACTCACTTTGATCGGCTAAGTGGATGCGTTGAACAACAAAATTTTGCTCCTTGCTGTATTCGGCCAAGCCCTTGTGTTGTGCTCCAAGCTCCTATCTGAATTGATCTTCAAGCTCCAAGCTTTGAGTGTTGATTCCATGCTCAAGGATTGGGTTCCCTAACACCTTTGAATGACTCCTTGGATGTGCTAGCATCTTTGATTTTGAAGCAAAATCAAGAAACAATGAGCCCTAGGCTCACGACAAATAGAGAGAAATTGGAGAAAGCCATTCGCCATGGTGAGAAAAGAGAGAGAGAATGAATGTTGTAAATTGATTTCAAAAATCAAGTAATGGTATACCAAATGTTTGGTATTAGTCATTCATTTCTTACACAAATTGGAGTGTAAAACAAGTCATCACCCACCCACCAAATTCCATCACCATAAAGGTAAGTCAAATGACAAGTGATGTGACTTGTGATGTGACATGTGGGCCCCACTTGATTCAAAATCCGAGTGGGCTCGCAAACACTCCCGGGCTCGGGTTCGCTAATTTCGAATTAACGAATTTTCCGTTGCGACGTAATTAAATCAAATTTAATTAAATAATTATGCATAGCAAAATTACTATTCACGTCGCTAGTGAATTAATTCTAAATTAACTCGTTCGCCCGAATTAAAATCTAATTTTAATTCCGCGTCGAAATCTAATTTCGTAAAATATATCGAATATATTATTTTATTGATTAATTCCAAATTAATCGTTCTCTCTCTATTAATTGAATATCCTAAATAAAATTCTCCGTAATTAATCCTAGATTAATTTTCTCTCTCTACTAATTAATCCCAGATTATGTTCGAGTGAGTCATACGTCATCGGTGAATCTTCGGGAAGGGACCCATGAGATCCCTGGATATGTTGGCAGTAAAATCCGGTCGTCGGACTATCCGAACATGTATGTACCTAGTACTACGTTTTTACCGATTTACGAGACATGGTTGGCTTCTAGCAAATCACCGTGCCTACCCAATTATCCAGAAATATTCTTAAAGGAATATATAATCTGTATCAGGCGTAGTATACATAGTATTGCATATTGCGATCCGGTATCGGATGTCACATGCAAGGCCTGGGGCTGGAATTGTGTCTGCCCCGTACGAAGCATATATCGGATCTCTGGTAACTAGTCTCTATAATCGAATAAATATGACCTAGTCATATTATCCCGATAGCTGCAGCATACAAGAGTACCAGTTCCATATCATACGTGACCATCATCTCCATATGACTGAAGTGATACTTCCATCTTGACATCACACCAAATACACTACGATTCTCAATATACCCAGAAGAGGCGTACACAGAACCTATTAAAGCCTTGGACGACCAAAACCAAAGTATATTAATTGTCGCAAGTATTAGCGATGCAAGTCTCAGGTTAGACCAAATACACCTACCCTGATTCGGACTTCTATAGACACATAGTCATACTACCAATGGAATTCTGAGGGGTCTATCTAGAGCGAAGCTGTTTCCGTACCATCGGTAAACACAACCTCCTATTACACTTGCATGAGTATCCAATACCCAAATATATGAGAACTATGACGTTATGCTCTCATAACACGCACAAGTGCAATACTAGTCTATTCTGCATTATCGATGTCCAATCTCGATAATACTATGACTATGGATATTTTAATGATTAAACCTTAGTGGATTAATACCGTCTCATATCTTATTAATCCGGAACTAATCATATGGACTTTTATCATTTATATATCTTGGTAATCCAATTACAAATGATAAAAGAGTAATTTCCTTTGTCACATAGTTAATTTGTACAACAACACCATGTTCTGTACAAATAGTGATGCTATGGGTCATAATTGTCCAAAAATCTCCCACTTGGCCTATAGCCAATCACTCAAGTGTCCTACACTTGAACTATGTACGGTTTGCTCAAACTTCTGCTGAGAAACTGCTTTCGTTAGCCGATTTGCAAGGTTATCATCTGATGCGATTTATTCGATCATCACATCGCCATAATGTATGATCCAAATGAATCAGATGAATAGTTGAAGTATATACTTGGATCGTTGATGAGACCATTAATTCTTTAGCCTGTGTTGTAGTCTAGCTTAGTTGCTAACAGAACTACTCCTAATCCAATTAGGATTATTTAGATCCAAGTGCTTCTATTGCTGCCTCAGCTGCAGCAATATTCCATTTTTGTTGTTTATTCGGCAACAGTATCTTGCTTGGAAGATTTCCAGCTCACTGTTCCGTTATTCAAACTATATAGTACCCTTATTATGACTAATAGTCATTTTTGTCGGTTTGGAAACTTGCAGCAGTGAACCCAGTCACTTCAAGTTCTCATTCTCCATAAATTAAGAACGCATCCTTAGATCATCTAAGATACTTAAGGATGTTCTAAAATTTAATCCAGTGACTATCATTTGGATTGGCCTGATTGTGACTCCATATGCTCAAAGCATATGAGACACCAGGTCGCGTACATATCTTTCAATGTACGAGTCCTCGAAGAGTGCCAACAACTTTTAGATCTATCCCGGTAGATCCTTATTCCTAGAATAAAGGTTGTCTCTCCCAAGTATTCTACGGAGAATTTTCTTGAAAGCCAAGCTTTCACCGATTTATTATAGGAATGTCATTTCCAATAAATGATATGTCATCATTTTATAGGACAATCATTGTCAGTGCGCTCCCACTAACCTCCTTATATACACAAGAATCATTTTCGTTTTGAATTAAATCATATACCATTATGATTACAACAAAACGATAGTTCCAAGAACGCAATGCTTGCTTCAATCTATAAATGGATCGAATTAACTTGCAAACCTTGTTTGCATATTTTGGTGCGACAAAACCGTTAAGATGTTTATAAACATCCTCCAAAAGGTTTCCGTTTAAGGAAAGCGATTTTGACGTTCAGCTGCCATATTTCATAAATGAAACATGCATTAGCAACGTCCAAATGGATTTTATCATGGCAACAGATAAAAGGTTTCGTCGTAATCAACACAATGTTGATAACGATACCTTTCCGCTACAAGCCTAGCTTTGTACGTTGGTCTGTTGCCATCTATGTATGTCTTCCTTGAAGACTCATATAGCACCAATAGGCACAATGCCTTTCAGTACATCAACCAATGTCCAAACTTGGTTGATATACATGAATCCATTTCGGACTTCATGACACTTTGCCATGAATAGAGTCGATACCCTGTATCACTTCCTCATAGATAGTCAGTTTGTGTTCCTCAATAAGATTGACATCTTTATGAGGTGAGATCAGAAACCCATACCTCCCAGGTTGTTTTTTGACTCTCTCCGACTTACGCGGTTATTTTGTATTCGAAGATTGTGGTACAGTTTCATCCCTGATGAACTGTTTGTGTTCCGTTAAGGAATCGGTGCCTGGAACATTATTACTCTGATTTTCATTGAGTTTTACTTTCCTCCCACTTACCACTGCATATAGGTATTCCTCTTAGGAAAACCGCATGGCGAGCAACAATTACATTGTTTTATCATGTGAGTTGTATAAGTACTATACTTTGGTTACCCTAAGATAACTTACAAATTGGCACTTATCCGATTTAGGTTTTAGTTTGGTATCTTCCAAACATATGCCTAGCATTCCCAATCTCCAGGAATGAGAAAACCTGGTTTCTTTCCTGTTCATATATAATATGAAGTATGTCTAACAGATTTTTCATGGAACCTTATTCAAAATAAGTATTGCACTGTTTAATGCATATCCCTAGAAGGAAAATGGTAGCTCAGAGCGACTCATAATTAACCTTATCATGTCTAACAAAATTCGGTTTTTTTGTTCGGACACACCGTCAAATTGAGGTGTTCCGTGAAGAGTCCACATTGAAAGAATACTATACTCTTTCAAGTAATTGAGAAACTTATTGCTTAAGTATTTTCATCACGGTCCAATCGTGATGTTTTAATACTCTTGTCGGTCTGTTTTTATACTTCGTGTCGAAACTCTTTGATTTTATCAAAAATTTCCGATTTATGTTTCACAAGAAACACATAATCATAACGCGATGCCACATCCGTAAAGGTTACAAAGTATTCATATCCACCTCTAGCCTAGCTAGATATGGGCCCACTTATGTCACTATGAACGAGGGCTAACAGATCGGTGGCACTTGTACTTTTACCAAGTAAAAGGTGTTTAGGCACTTTACCTAATAAACTAGATTCGTAGACATTATTTGAATAGAATCAAATCTGTCCTAGTACCCATTCTTCAAAAGTGTGGTTATACGAGTCTTGTTTAATGTGTCCCAGACAACAATGCCACAAATAAGTCTCATCTGATTTAATCAGTTTGAGCTATTTGTTTGTCATGTTATACGTTTGAGATTCATTTATATTCAAAATATAAATACTGTTATTCACATCTAATGTGCTTATCTCAATATCATCTTTATAAAATAAAACACTTTAGTGTTCTATAATATAAAGGTATACCCGCAACAGGTTAAACTTAGATATAGAGATAATGTTTCTAGTCAAACTAGGTACATTTTAACAGTTTCCTAATTTAAGTACATGCCCAAAGGGTAGTTCCTAAACATAGGTTTCTACGGTTAAAACAGCGATTCTAGTCTCGTTTCCGACTCGCATATCGATCTCAACTGAAGTCAGTCTCCTGCTTATCAGTAGATTCCGCACATCAGTACATATTTATGTACCACATCTAGTATCAAAAATCCAATTTTGAAACTAGTAGTGAACATATTTATGACAAACATACTTGAAGTCGGAGCCTTGCCCGTCTTCACTTCCTTCATGTCTGCCTTATCCATACGGCAGTCACGCTTCCAGTGACCCCGTTTGCCACAGTTTAGGCAGACATCTTGGGATATGTCATTTGTCTTCCTAGAAGACTGTGATGATTTTGCCTTTGCCCTCTTTTAGAAGCTCTTGCTCTGCCTCCTTGAGCATAGCCATCAACTCTCCAAGAGTTTTCTCTTGGTTAATAATGAACCTGCCCCAGCTTTCGGGTAGAGACTATAAGATCAAATCTTTGATAGTCTCGACCAGTTAGGTAATGCCCAACTAACCTAGCTGATCGATGTCAACAATCATCTGCGACACCTAGTGATCGACAGATGTACCCTCTGACATACGCGAGCGAAAGAGCTTCTTTTGCAATTTGTACTTCTAAAATCTAAGAATAAATCTATGAAGATCCTTTAATTTCAACATCATGTTATAAGGATCTAATCATTAATTCTGACGACGGAATTAAAGAGTCATTGCGGTAAGCATAACGGATTGAGCACTAAAGTTATCATCACCATGAGTTTTCCAAAACTCATGCTCCACTATTTGCTCAACTCCGGGCTTAGGCCCGAGATGTTTCTCTATCAAATAAAGTAACTCCTCAGTTCCTAGGACTATCCTGAGGTTCTATTCCCAATTTGAAAATTAAAGCCGCTTAAAGACATTTTCCCCAGGATTATGTTCTAAACGCTAATCTTTCAGTTATCTTGATTCCAATAGTCCAATTATCCAATCAACGATTTCAGGTACTATTGATTATAATGATTACTATAGTCTAACTATATAATCAACTACAATTGTTCGGTTAAATTCAAATATATTGATTACTATAATCCAATTATATAATCAACTATAAATGAAGTAGTTTGAATACACTCTAACTGTTTAATTAAAACAATAATTTAATATTAATTTAATGACGAAAAATAAAATGAGCGCGTATTGGCAAGTATCTAAACGAAATTGCAAATTTAATACTTGCCTCCCACTATTTTTCGGCGAGCCTCTAACCCTCTGTTGAGTACTCGGGAAACCTATTTTCCTAGTGGGCTAGGATCCCGTTAAATAACACACAACCTTGACTTTGGCCAAAAAGCTATATGATATTTAACTAGGTAGATCTCTAAGATCAATTAGATCTCATCCAATTCCTAGATCCAATAGGTGGACATCCAAGTCCGAAACATATATCTAATATATGCCAATATATCCAATATATTCCCTAACCTTTTTCCTCTGAATCAACTAAGCCTTGGCTTTGGCACAACAACTTAATGATTCAGTTAAGCGGGACCCATTGACTTTGGAAAGCTTCGTAATCGATGTCGATGGACAAGAAGTGATCTTGACTTTGGCCAACAAATCATAACTTGGACAAGACATGCGATATGGAACAAGCCTTCATGATTCAAACACATCTGCGATGGACAAAGGTATGTTACGTCCAACCAAGCATGCCGTTCCAGACGACAAAATAAATATAACAAAGGTGCCCTCAGGTATAACCTTTTAAGTCGTTTCTCAGGTGACATGAATCCAACAACTCAAGGAACATTAGATCATTTGCAATTGCCAACAGGTCCAATCACACGCCAAAGAGCTAAAAGATCAGAGACACAATGGCGGGGCTAGCACATAATGCCATGGTCGAGTGTGACAGACAACTCCGGGGCATATTAGCGTCACATTAGGGCTTCAATGGAGTGGGTCCAAAGCTATTTCACTTGACCCAAGTCATACCAGAGTAACACATCAATAATCTTGAAGCCGAGTATATTTTTTAACGGATCAAGCTGATTCAAGCCTGACACTAAATATTCGGCCAATACAAGACTTATAGGACTTTATGACACATCATTATACCTTTATACATGGAAGCCACGAATTTGGAGGATTTGGGTGCAAAAACAACTTTAGACAATTTGGAAAAGTTTTCCACATTTGTTGACTTTTATGATTTTGTGTTTTTACTTTAGACTTTTTTGCAAAGTATTTATTAAGTCTTTGTTTGTTATTGATTAAGTCTTTGTTTCTTTTGACTTTGTGTTTGTTATTAAATGTCTATTAAGGGCATGGCCATTTAAGCCATTAGAGCAATTAGCAACTTATGGTGTTTTGGTCATTTTGCACCCTTAGGGTTTCTTTCATTGTACTATTTAAACTCATTTCATCTTAATGAGAAGCTAATCATCAAATTTTGAAAGTCATCTCCATTGAGAGCTTGGCTTTGTCCAAAATTTCTTAAGGGAGAGATTCCCCTTATTTCATGCAATCGACTTATCTAAGGCGTGGCAACCTTAGTGGCGTCTCCGTGCTAGCAGAACACCTCAAGGAATAATCTTAAGGGTTCTCAAGACAAGTGCTTTGTGGGTCTTCTTTGTGGCATTGGAAGAGTTTTGTTCCTACAAAATCAAATTCGCGGTTTTTGGGGTTCTGTCCGTTGCGAAGGGTTTGCTTGGCCTAATCCTCCAAGTGAGTTCCGCGTCATTTGGTATCAAGCTTAGGGTTCCAAGGTCTGATTTTTCTATCTTTACTTTGTGTTTTTTTGATTTAGTCTTTATTGTGTTTGTTGGTCATCAAGATACTTGTTTTTCTTGATTCTTAGTTTTTGTTGGATCTTGTTGTTTCTTGATGTTTCTTGTTTATTTGTGATCAAAATAGCATGAATAACATTCTGCCTTTGAGTTTTTTTTTATTGATCATGAGTATTTCTTCATGTTCTAGTTTCGGTCTTTGAGTCAAAATTAGAGCTTTATTTTCTTTACTTAAATCAAGTGTTTATTTGTTAATTGTATATTACTAGGACGTGTTCAACATTGTTATTAAGTTATTTGTGTTAAAAAAAAAGGAATCAGGTCAGATTTGGAAAAAAAAAAAAGAATCAGGTCAGATTTGACTATGTGAGATTTATTGACATATCTTGTCTTTCTATTGTTGAATACGTGCAATTAGTGTTGTTTCCATAGGTATTATTCATATAAACTTTGCAAAAAATCAGAATTGACATCATTCATCTTGGCATTTGCGTGAACTTGCTTATTTACATTCTTGTGATCTTAGTGCAATCTTGTGAGTTTGGGTTAAAAGAAAGAGTGTTTGAGTGCATTGGTGATGAAAGTGAGTGAATGAATGATGAAACAAATTGAAATGCATGAAGTTGATAATTGTCGTGAGTTATACATAGTGTACCTTTGCCGATTTGTGTTGTTAATGTTGAAGAATCAAGTGAAGTGAGGTTGAGTGAACCAAATTTGCACTAATTTCGTGTATATCCAAGCAAGTTTTACTTGCTACCTCTTGAAATATTGATATTTGCATTGTATTTCATTTGCTTTGTATACACTTGTGAGTGTGAGAGGCAAAAGAAATGAGTGAAAAGAAAGAGTAAAAAAAAAAAAAAAAAAAGAGTAAGTGAGACAAAACAGTAGAGAGTGATTACAAGATTGGCTAAGTATCACATTGAGTGCTTGCTTGTTTTGTTTGCGCATTTCGCTAACTCATTTTTTTTCTTATTCCGTGCTCTTTAGCTTAAGTTTCTTTGATTGAGTCTTCGTGATTACTATTCTTATTCGCATTATTCCACCTACCCTATATATATTATTGGTTCTTGTTATTTATGCTAGCTTGAAGATTACACATTGTTGTGAATTTGGGTAAGTCATATTCACATCATATTGAGTGTAAACACGAGTGGAGTGAACGTGAAGTGATAAATATTTGAGTGTAAACACGTGAGCTTGTGAGGTTGTGAGGTTGTGAGGATGTCTAATTATTTTCACATATTGTTACTTCTAATCTGTTTGTTGAAGCTTTGAGATGCCAGGTACTAGTTTGACTGACTGTGATGAGAAACTTGAGGCTTTAGAAAGGAAATTCATGGATATGATGGAAAACATGAATGCTGATTTTGATAAGTTGTCCAGGGAAGTAGAGAGTAATCGAACAGGCAGTGTTCCCAGACCACCACCTCGACATATACCACCACCTCAAAATGTGGCACCACGACGGGTACCACCAGATGAAGAAGAAGCTGAAAATGAGTTTGATGATTATGATGATATTAATGATATGGAGAGATTTCAGCCAGAGCCTGATAGGAGGCCTAATATGAGGTTTGATATGAGGGATAGGTGGTTTGATGGTAGAGGTGCATTTGATGACAGGCGTGAGGATTATGATAGGAGGGGTTATGGTAGACATGGTGATGTTGATGGTGATTTGAGCATCATCAAGATCAAAATACCAAACTTCCGAGGCAAGAATGATCCAGAAGCATATTTAAAGTGGGAGAAGAAAATAGAATTGATTTTCAATTGTCATCATTACTCAGATGAGAAGAAGATCAATCTAGCAGTCATGGAATTCACAGATTATGCTGTGATTTGGTGGGATCAGATTGTCACCAACCGAATGAGGAATTATGAGAGGCCAATTCAGACATGGGAAGAACTTCGAGGTCTCATGAGGAAACGATTTATACCCAGCCATTACTACTGAGAGTTGTATCAGAAACTACAACATTTTTATCAGTGGACCAAGAGTGTAGAGGATTATTATACTGAGATGGAGGTTGCCATGATCCAGGCGAATGTAGTGGAGGATGCAAAGGCTATATGGCACGATTTTTAGGGGGCTTGAACAGAGATATTGCCAACATGGTGGAGTTGCATCATTATGTTGATTTGGAGGATATGCTTCACATGGCTGTCAAGGTAAAAAGGCAAATCAAGAAGAAGTCTACATCCAGATTTGGTACTCAGACTACGTCTACATAGAAGGGGAAATGGGTTCCTAATGATCGACGAGATGGAGGCTTTAACAAGCCAAGGGCTGAACCTGGTGCCAAGGGTAAAGAAGTTGCAGAACCAAGCAAGGCTAGAACAAAACCTGAAGGTACAACACCAAAGACAAATGACATCAAGTGTTTCAAGTGTTTGGGCATGGGACACTATTCTTCACAGTGCCCCAACAGGCGCACCTTAGTGATTGATAAGAAGAGTGGTGAAGTATATTCTACTAACAGTGAGGTTGAGGTTGATGATGATGAGCCTGAGATTGAGGATACTAGTGACAAAGAGGGAGCTGCATACCCGCTGGATAACTTGTCCTTAGTTGTCAAGCGTGTTTTGAGTGCACAAATTGTTGAGGATGAGAGTGATCAACAGAGGGAGAACGTATTCCATACCAGATGCCGTGTGAATGGTAAAGGGTGTAGTATGATCATTGATGGGGGCATTTGTGCTAATGTCACAAGTACGACTTTAGTTGAGAGGTTTGGATTAGATTGTTTGAAGCATCCCAAGCCTTATAAGCTGCAGTGGTTAAATGATTGTGGCGAGATAAATGTGACAAAGCAGGTGTTATTGAGCTTTACCATTGGGCCATACACGGATGATGTCTTATGTGATGTGATAACGATGCATGCAGGACATATTCTTTTGGGCAGGTCGTGGCAGATTGATAGGAAAGTTATTCACGATGGGTTCAAGAATAAGTATTCCTTTCAACATAAAGGAAAACCCATTACCTTGTACCCACTAACACCAAAGCAAGTCCACGAGGATCAAGTTAAGTTACAACTTGAGAGAGATTGAGAGATTGAGAGTGCAAACACAGCCTTGGGGAAAACACATGAGGGGAGTGTGACCAAACCTAGTAAGGAAAATAAGGCAAAGGCCGTGAGTGTTTCCAAGGGGAGTGTGAGTGAACTTAAGGGGGAAACAAAAGGGCGAGTGAAAAAGAGCTTTTACATGGGTGAAGGTGAAGCAATGAAAGCTTTTAAGGCTAGCAAGCTTATGCTTTTGTTGGTCTACAAGGAACACCATATTTGTATTGCTAACACTGACCATTTGCTTCATGTGTCCATTTCATCTCTTTTGCAGGAATTCAGTGATGTACTGACAGAGGACATTCCTAGTGGGCTTCCACCCATTAGAGGTATTGAGCACCAGATAGATTTCTTACCTGGCACAGTCATTCCCAACAGACCAGCCTACCGAAGCAATCCGGAGGAGACGAAGGAACTTCAGAAGCAAGTGAGGTAGTTGATGGAGAAAGGGTATGTTAGAGAAAGTATAAGTCCTTGTGCGGTACCAGTTCTTCTAGTTCCTAAGAAAGATGGGTCGTGGCGTATGTGCGTTGATTGTCGAGCGATCAACAATATAAGGGTAAAGTATCGTCACCCTATTCCTAGACTAGATGACATGTTAGATGAATTGCATGGTTCCAAAGTTTTTAGTAAGATTGATTTAAAGAGTGGATACCATCAAATTCGCATGAAGAGGGAGATGAGTGGAAAACTGCATTTAAGACCAAGTATGGCTTGTATGAATGGTTAGTTATGCCATTTGGTCTTACAAATGCACCTAGCACATTTATGAGATTGATGAATCATGTTATGCGTGCTTTTATAGGTAAGTTTGTTGTAGTTTATTTTGATGACATCTTAGTTTACAGTAAAACATAGTAACATGTTACACACATTTGAAGCATCAAGCATGTTCTTGAAGTGTTGAGACAGGAAAAATTGTATGCTAACTTTGGTAAGTGCACTTTTTGTATGGATAGGATTGTTTTCCTTGGTTTTGTTGTAAGTGCAGATGGCATCGAAGTTGACGTAGAGAAGGTGAAGGCGATTCAGGATTGGCCTATACCAACGACAGTGACAGAAGTTAGAAGCTTCCATGGATTAGCAAGCTTCTACCACATATTTTTTAAAGACTTCAGTAGTATTGCTGCACCACTGACTGAAGTAGTGAAGAAAACTGTTGGTTTCAAATGAGGAGAAGAGCAGGAGCGTGTATTACAGGATCTTAAAATGAAGTTATGTAGTGCACCAGTTTTGGCGTTACCCAATTTTGAAAAGACATTTGAGATTGAGTGTGATGCATCCGGAATAGGCATTGGAGCTGTTCTTATGCAAGAAAAGTGACCAGTAACTTACTTTAGTGAGACGCTGAATGGAGCAGTTTTGAGGTACCCCACATATGACAAGGAGTTGTATGCGCTAGTGAGAGCCCTTGAGACTTGGCGGCATTATCTGTGGCCTCGAGAATTTGTGATCCATACTAATCATGAATCATTGAAGCACTTGAAGGGCCAAGGTAAGTTGAACAAACGACATGCAAAGTGGTTGGAGTTCATTGAGACATTTCCATACGTAATTCGCTACGAACAAGGTAAGGAAAACATTGTCGCTGATGCACTATTGCGAAAGTATACTTTACTTACTTCATTGAGTGCAAGAATGCTTGGGTTTGAATTTATTAAAGAACTTTATGCAAATGATACTGACTTTAGTACCATCTATGTTGCATGTGAAAAGTCTACCTTTAATAAATTCTATCAACATGACGGGTTTCTATTTAGGGAGAATAGATTATGCATTCCTGTTTGTAGTATGCGTGAGTTGTTAGTTAGAGAAGCGCATGGGGAGGTTTAATGGGGCACTTTGGCATTTCTAAGACCTTAGAGGTATTGAGTGAACATTTTTATTGGTCTAAAATGCGGAGAGATATTGAGCGTTTGTGTGATAAATGCTTGATTTGTAAAAAGGCTAATCTAAGGTTATGCATCATGGGTTGTATACACCGTTTCCTGTACCTAGTGAGCCGTGTGTAGATGTATCAATGGACTTTATATTGGGTTTACGTAGGACTAAGCATGGTAGAGATTCCATATTTGTAGTGGTTGATAGGTTCAGTAAGATGGCACACTTTATAGCATGTCATAAAACTGATGATGCCACTAACATTGCTGACTTATTCTTTAGAGAAGTGGTACGACTCCATGGAATTCCACGGAGTATAGTTTCAGATCGTGATGTTAAATTCCTTAGTCACTTTTGGAAAGTTTTATGGGGTAAGTTAGGAACAAAACTTTTGTATTCTACTACTTGTCATCCCCCAAACTGATGGACAGACTGAAGTGGTTAATAAGAATTTGACTCAGTTATTGCGTACTATTGTCTTAGAACTTGAAAACTTGGGAGAATTGTTTGTCTTTTGTTGAATTTGCATATAATCGTAGCATTCATTCTTCCACATCTTATTCACAATTTGAAATTGTTTATGGTTTTCAACCACTAACTCCATTAGATTTATTACCATTGCCTGTTGATGAGCATGCAGGGTTAGATGGAAAAAAGAAAGCTGATTTGGTGAAACACATACATGAGAAAGCAAGAGAGCACATACAACGAAAGAATGAACAATATGCTTCTCATGCCAATAAGGGAAGAAAACGTGTGGTATTTCAACCTGGAGATTGGGTTTGGGTACACATTCGAAAGGAAAGATTTCCTGAACAGCGTAAATCCAAGCTACAATCGAGAGGGGATGGTCCATTTCAAGTCTTGGAACGGATTAATGACAATGCATACAAGCTGGATTTACAAGGTGAGCATAATGTGTCAGCGACATTTAATGTTTTTGACTTAACTCTTTTTGATGTAGGTACAGATTCGAGGTCGAATCCTTTTCACGAGGGAGGGAATGACATGAATCCAACAACTCAAGGACATTAGATCATTTGCAATTGCCAACAGGTCCAATCACACGCCAAAGAGCTAAGAAGATCAGAGACACAATGGCGGGGCTAGCGCAAAATGCCATGGTCGAGTGTGACAGACAACTCCGGGGCATATTGGCGTCACATGAGGCTTCAATGGAGTGGGTCCAAAGCTATTTCACTTGACCCAAGTCATACCAGAGTAACGCACCAACAATCTTGAAGCCGAGTATATTTTTAACGGATCAAGCCGATTCAAGCCCGACACTAAATATTCGGCCAAAAAGACTTATTGGACTTTATGACACATCAATATGCCTTTATACATGGAAGCCACGAATTTGGAGGACTTTTGGTGGAAGGAAACAACTTTAGACAAATTTGGAAAAGTTTTCGACATTTGTTTACTTTTATAATTTTGTGTTTTTACTTTAGACTTTTTTGGCAAAGTTTTTATTAAGTCTTTGTTTGTTATTGATTAAGTCTTTGTTTCTTTTGACTTTGTGTTTGTTATTAAATGTCTATTAAGGGCATGGCCATTTAATAGCCATTAGTTAGCAACTTAGGTGTTTTGGTCATTTTGCACCCATTAGGGTTTCTTTCATTGTACTATTTAAACTCATTTCATCTTAATGAGAATCTGATCATCAAATTTCGAAATTCATCTCCATTGAGAGCTTGGCTTTGTCCAAAAATTGCTTAAGGGAGGGATTCCCCTTATTTCATGCAATCAACTTTTCTAAGGCGTGGCAACCTTAGTGGCGTCTCCGTGCTAGAAGAACACCTCAAGGAATCATCTTAAGGGTTCTCAAAGACAAGTTCTTTGTGGGCATTCTTTGTGCCCTTGGAAGGGATTTTTTCCTACAAAATCAAATTCGCGGTTCTTGGGGTTCTGTCCGTTGCGAGGGGTTTGCTTGGCCTAATCCTCCAAGTGAGTTCCACGTCATGGAGTGCGTTGGGACGTCGCCGGAAGGGTTAACGCTTCATAATTCTGGTTTTCTGGTTCACTGTTTCGTTGTTGTTTCGTCCATGCTTTTCTCACTATTTTTGATGTATTTTGCTGCTATTTGCGTGTCTGTTTCGGGATCGGTCGGCAGGCTATTTTGGTGGCTGTTTGTGTGGTATTTAGGGCTATTTTAGGGTTGCTTTGTTGTCGGTTTCATTTGGTTGCAAGGTGAAGTTCACGGCTTTAGGGTTATTTTGGATTATTGGTTTCAGTTTGTGGTTGTTTTTGTGTGTCGGTGGGGGCTGCGTGAATGGTTTATTGCTGCCGTGTGGTGTGTAGTTTGTTGGCTCACGTGTGGAGGGCTGTTTTTAGTTTATACACTCGATGGAGAGAGGTGTTAACGTGGCTTTGTTTTTTTATTGGTTTTGTGCCGTGTGTTTGTTAGTGGTCTGCAGGGCAGGCTGAGTGGCGTGTGTTTTCTTGAGAGAGAGCTATGTTTGTCGGTTGAGCAGTTTGTCGTGGTCTCCTAGGGTTTGTTCAGTCGATTGGTGTAGCGAAAAAAGAAAATAAGGGCTTGTGGTTGGACGGTTAGCTCCTATGAATGAAGTACAAAGAATGGAGGCTAAAAAAAACTGTTGTTGGCTGAGTCAGTGGAAGGAGGGAGTTGCTTCACGTTTGTTCTAGGGTTTCATTGCCGAGAGAGAGTGTGATAGGTGAGGGCCGAGAGGTTAGGGTTTTGGGGTCTTCTGTTTGTGATGGTGTTTATGTTGAAGAAGGGACGTGTTACGAGTGGATTAGAGAGAGATGGGAGAGAGAAGGATTGGCGAGAAGTCAGCTCCCTAGGGTTTTAGTTTGTGTCTTTTTATAAGAGTGGGTTAGGGTTGTCCTTGTATGGGTAGGAAATGGAGATTGTGTGATCATAGGGAAGATTTAATTAGTTTGTTATAAGGAAATGATTTCTTTAGTTTCCGGAAGGTGATTTATTTAGTTTAGGAAAGTGATTTAGGAGATTTGATTTGATTTATTTTAATTTAGGAGGAGATTTGATTTGATTTGATTTGATTTGTTTTAATTTAATTGGATTTGATTTAATTTGGAATGTGATTTATTTAATTGGAATGTGATTTATTTTAATTTAGAAAGAATGATTTGATTTAATTTAGACATGTGTTTTAAATGTTTTAATTATTTTGGAATGGGCTTGGAGGCTTGGTTCTTTGGGCTTGGGCGTGTGGTTTTGGATAGGTGCGGGGATTCGAGGCTTAATATTTTAAAACAGGGATTAATCGAGCAAACTCGAGGCCAAATAGCGAGTTAAATTTGTTGATGTATTTATTTCTTGAATTTTTCCCTTCTGAAGTCTGTTTCCTGCGACTTAAAGGGTAGTGCCTCCATACGAGGCTCATCATTGGGCTTCATGCAAAAATGCAGTGTCTACAGTTTGCTGGAGCCGATCGTATCCCTGAGCATTGGAACACGTCGAGTGAGTGTCCATATTTTTTAGTATATTGTATTCATATGACAAATTGTCGTTTGGCTGATGGTCATCTCTTTTGTGCTTTACAGGCTTATCTCGTAATCGTTCTTTCGCCGGGTGTCATTGCGAATACCAAATATTTGTTGAGTCTACCTGCTCCAAATAAGAATTGGAGATTTCTCTTTGAGGAGAAGAGGTTAAGGCTGACCGCATTATGGAAGGAGGTGTTTGATACCGAAGATACCCCATTAGCCTTGACTAAACTAATTTTGGCATCATTCTGGAAACTTGGGCGTGTTGATTCATGTACGAGGAACTTATTTTTTGAAGCCTCTAACGCCTAAGGAGATTTTGTGCACAACAAAAATCATGGTCGGTCGCTTCAAACTTCCAACGATGGACGAGATGATGGCCAATGGGAAAAGTAATAAAGCCAAGGGGAATAAGGTCAAGGAAGTGTCCGAGCCTTCTTTAGTGAAGGAGAGTGCCCCTGCCAAACCCTTCTCAAAATCGATGCTGAAAATATCGACTGGGCAATCCCAAATTCAAAAAAATGAACCCTTTATAGATCCAGAGGAAGACATCGAGAACATAATTATCAAGATCCCGCGGGAACGACAGTTATGTCATACCCTTCTAGTTTCTCTAGGTTTGTTGAGGGGTTACTACTCGAGGAAGATGAGTGTCGGCTGGCGACCTTGGGACTGTTGGTTTCTAGATTAGGTCCCAAGATCATGAAATCAAGCAATGAAACAAGTGAATAAACATCAAAGGAGGTGCAGAATATACTCACATTGACTGGATCTTGCGACGCGAAGAACAAGCCACTTCTTTCTCCTTGTTGAAGCTCGGCAGTGGCCTCCTTGAAATGCTGTAGTGCTCGATTTTGGGCTGTGAAACTCCTCCAAGATTCGACCATTGGAGACTCCATAGAAGCTTCAAGCTCCAAAATTGATTCCAAGCTCAAGTGTTTGTTTCCCTATCACCTTTGTATAACTCAAGGTGTGCTAGCACTTATTCTTCTTCTTCTTTGTATTTTCGGTCTAACCAGAAAAATGGGGAAGAAATCGGCTCTAAGCCGTGAGAAGAGAAGGAGGGAAAAGAGAGGGAGAAGAAAACCGTAAAGGAGAAGAGTGGAGAGAGAAAAGAAAAAGAAATGTAATTAGGTTCTTATAATTTCCAAAATTAATTAAAACCATTTACCAAATTCTTTTTACTTTCCAATTACCAAAAGTCAAAAAGCAAAAGCCCATTAATGTTTTTCAACTACCACATCAATCACTCAATCAAATTGTCACATCACTCAAAGTGACATGTGATTTGACGCTTGATGTGACTAGCGATTTGACGCTTGATTTGACTTGCGTGCCGCACTCGAATTCGAAATGCGAATGCGCTCGCAAATAATCTCGGGCTCGGGTTCGCTAATTCCAAATTAATGAATTTTCCGTCACGACGTAATTAAATGATTACGCCTAACGAAATCACTATTCACGTCGCTAACGAATTAATTCTAAATTAATTCGTTTGCCCGAATTAAAATCTAATTTTAATTCCGCGTCGAAATCCAATTTCGTATAATATATCAAATATTTTATTTTATCGATTAATTCCAAATTAATCGTTCTCTCTCTTTAATTAATATTTTATCCCAGATAAAATATCTCTGTAATTAATCCCAGATTAATTTTCTCTCTCTTCTAATTAATCCCAGATTAATTAAAGTGCGAGTCATACGTCATCGGTGAATCTTCGGGAAGCGACCCATGAGATCCCCGGATATGTTGTCAGTAAATTGGTCGTCGGACTATCCGAACACGTAAGTACCTCGTACTACGTTTATACCGATTTACAAGACAAGGTTGGCTTCTAGCAAAGCGCCATGCCTACCAATTCTCCAGAAATATCCTTATAAGAATATGTGATCTATATCAAGCGTAGTATACAGTAGTATAGTGTATGTCGATCCAGTATCGAATGTTCACGTGCTAGGCCTGGGGCTGGAATTGTGTCTGCCCCGTACGAAGCACATATCGAATGTCTGGCAACTAGTCTCTATAATCGGATATACATGACCTTGTCATAATATCCCGATAGATCGAGCATTTAAGAGAACAAGTTTCGTATCCTATGTGACCATCATCTCCATATGACTGGAGTGATACTTCCATCTTAACATCACACTCAACACACTACGATTCTCAATATACACAGAATTGGCGTACACAGAACCTATTAAAGCCCTGGACGACCTCAACCAAAGTATATTGATTGTCGCAAGTATTAGCGGTGCAAGTCTCAGGTTAAGACCAAATACACCTACCCTGATTGCGAACTCCCATAGACACATAGTCATACTACCAATGGGATTCCGCAGGGGTCTATCCAGAGCGAAGCTGTTTCCCGTACCATCGGTAAAACACAACCTCCTATTACACTTGCATGAGTATCATATACCCAAATATATGAGAACTATGATGTTGGGCCCTCACAACGTGCACAAGTGTAATACTAGTCTTTTACGTATTTATCGATGTCCAATCTCGATAATACTCTGACTATGGATATTTAATGATTTATCCTTCGTGGACTGATACTGTCTCATATCATTCTCCGTCCAGGAACAAATCATAAGGACCTCTTATCATTTATATATGTAGGTGATCTAATCACAAATGACAAGAGTGCAATCTTCTTTGTCACATAGTTAATTTGTACAACAACACCATGATCTGTACAAATAGTGATGCTATGGGTCATAATTGTCCAACAATCTCCCACTTGGCCTATAGCCAGTCACTCGAGTGTTTAACACCCGAACTATGTACTGTTGGCTCAAACTGCTGAGAAAAGGTTTTCGTCAGCAGATTTGCATGATTATCGTCTGATGCGATTTATTCGATCATCACATCGCCACGATGTATGATCCGAACGAATCAGATGATTACCAAAATAAGTATCTGGATCTTCGATGAGACCATTAATTCTTTAGCATGTGCTGACGCCTAGCTCAGCTGCTAACAGAACTATATCGAATCTAATTAGATTTGTTATCGACCCAAATGGCTTCTATTGCTGCCTCAGTTGCAGCAATAACCCACATTTGTTGTTTATTCGGTAACAGTATCTTGCTTGGAAGATTTCCAGCTCACTGTTCTGTTATTCAAACAGTATAGCACCTTTGTTACGACTTATAGTCGTTATCATGAAAGCCAAGCTTTCACCGATTATATTATGAGAATATCATTTCCAAGAAATGATATATCATCATTACTCAGGACATTCACTGTTAGTGCACTCCCACTAACCTTCTTATATACACAAGAATTATTTTCGTTTTGAATTAAATCATAAACTATTATGATTACATCAAAACGACAATTTTAAGAACCTAATGCGTGCTTCAATCCAAACATGGATCGAATAACCTGCAAACCTAGTTTGCTTGTTATAGTACGACAAAACTGACAGGATGTTGTAAACATCCTCCAAAAGGTTTCCGTTAAGGAAAGCGGTTTTGGCATTCAGCTGCCACATTTTATAAATGAAACATGCAGCATCAGCAAGCATTGTCGAAATGGATTTACCATGGCAACAGGTAAAAGGTTTCGTCGTAATCAACACAATGTTGATAACTCTACCTTTTCGCTACAAGCCTAGCTTAGTACGTTGGTATGTTGCCTTCCATGTATGTCTTTCTTGAAGACTTATAGTACCAGTAGGCACAATGCCTTGTGGTACATCAACTAGTCTCCAAACATAGTTGATTTACATAGAATCCAATTCGGATATCATGACACTTTGCCATAATAGGGAGTCGATACCTTGTATCACTTCCTTCATATGTAGTCAGTTGGTATACCTCAATAAGATTGACATCTTTATGAGGTAAGATCAGAAACCCATACCCCAGGTTGTTTTCTGAATCTCTCCGACCTACGCGGTTCTTGTGTATTCGAAGAATATTGGTATAGTTTCATCTTTGATGAACTATTTGTGTTCCATTAATGATTCGACGCCTGGAATAGTATTACTCCGATTTTCATCGAGTTTTACTATCCTCCCACTTACCACTGCATATCGGTATTCCTCTTAGGAAAACCGCATGGTGAGCAACAATCTAATTGTTCTCTCGTGAGTTTTATAAGTACAATACTTATGGTATCCCTAGAATAACCTACATTTGGCACTTATCCAATTTGGGTTTTAGTTTGGTATCAACCAAACATATGCCTAGCATTCCCAAATATCAGGAATGAGAAACCCGGTTTCTTTCCTGTTCATATCTAATATGTTATCTGTCAAACAGATTTTTATGGAACCTTATTCTAAATAAGTTCTGCACTGTTTTGCGTATCCTTTGAAGGAAATGGTATCTCAGAGCGACTCATGATTAACCTTATCATGTCCAACAAAATTCGGTCTCTCATTTCGGATACACCGTCAAACTGACGTGTTCCGGGAGGAGTCCTCATTGAAAGAATATTGTACTCTTTCAAGTATACGAGAAACTTATTGCTTAAGTATTTTCCATTACGGTCTTACCGTGACGGTTTAATACTTTAACCGATCTGTTTGTCTATTTCGTGTCGAAACTTTAAAACTTTCCAATTTGTGTTTCAAAAGAAACACATAACTATAACGTGATGCCACATCCGTATAGGTCACGAAAAATTGATATCCACATCTAGCCTAGCTAGACATGGGCCCACTTGCATCACTATGAACTAGGGTTAACAGATCGGTGGCACTGACACTTTTACCAAGTAAATAGTGTTTTAGGCACTTTGCCCAATAAACTAAATTCATAGACTTTATTTGAATAGAATCAAATCAGTCCAAGTACCCACTCTTCGAAATTGTGGATATACGAGTCTTGTTTGAATTGTGTCCCAGACAACAATGCCACAATTAAGTTTCTTAATTGATCAAATCAGTTTGAGCTATTTATTTGTCATGTTATATATTTGAGATATTATTTATATTCAAAATATAAATTATGTTATTCACATCTAATGTGTTTATCTCAATATCATCTTTATATAATAAAACACTTTAGTGTTCTAGAATATAAAGGTTCATCCGCAACAGATTAAACACTGACATAGAGATAATGTATCTAGTCAAACTAGTTACATTATAACAGTTTCCTAACTTAGGTACACACCCGAGGTAGTTCCTAAATTTAGGTATCTACGGTTAAAATAGCGACTTTCGTCCCATTCCAATTCACAGATAAATCTCAATTGATGTCATTATCCTGCTCATAGCAGATTCTGAACATCAATACATATATTTTATGTACCACACTAAGTATTTAAAATCCAATTTCAATACTAGTTGTGAACATAATTATGACAATCATATTTGAAGTCAGAGCCTTGCTCGTCTTCAATTCCTTCTTATGATATGTCCTTTTATCTTCCTAGAAGATTATAATGATTTTGCCTTTGCCCTTTTCAACATTCCAGTAGCCTTTGGCCAAGCCTCGGGTTTCTAGAATATCGAAGTAAGGTACGCCTTGCGCTATTTGCCTAATTGCAAAGTTTGACTTTGTCTCCTTGAGAATAGTCATTAATTCTCCAAGAATTATTTATTGCAATTTAATATTTCAAAGATCTAAAATAGATCCATGAAAATCCTTCAATTTCATTATCATACCTTTAAGGATCTAATCCTTAGTTCTGATTCAGAAATTAATGAGTCTACTTGACAAGTATAATGGATTAAGCACTAAAGTTATCATTACATGAATATTCCAAATATCATGTTCCACTTATTTGCTTAACTTCAAGCTTTAGGCATAATACGTTATTTTATCAAATAAACTAACTTATTTTTTTCCAGGGCCATCCTGAAATTATTCCCAATTTGAAAATTAAACCATTTAAACACATTTTCCCCAGGATTATGTTTTAAATGTCAATCTTTCAATTTTTATCTTGATTCTAATAGTCCAACTATTTAATCAACGATTTGTGGTACTATGTATTATATTGATTATTATAGTCCAACTATACAATCAAATATAATTTAAATCAATTAACCTCAATTATATTGATTATTATAGTCCAACTATAAAATCAACTATAAATCGAAATTAATTAATTCAAATATATTGATTACTATAATCTAATTATATAATCAACTATAATACAGTCCAACAGTTTATTAAAACAATAATTTAAATATTAGTCCAACTAACATTTAATCTAACGACGAAATAATTTGTGATGAGCGCGTATGGCGAGTAATTGAACGAATATTGCAAATTCAATTCTTGCCTCCCACTATTTTTCGGCGAGCCTCTAACCCTCTGTCGAGTACTCGGGAAACCGTGTTTCCTAGTGGGCTAGGATCCCGTTAAATATCACACAATCTTGACTTTGGCCAACAAATTGTATGATAATTAACTAGGTAGATCTCTAAGATCAATTGGATCCAATCCAATTCCTAGATCCAGTAGGGGGACATCCAAGTCCGAAACATATATCTTATATATGCCAATACATCCAATGTATTACCTAACATTTTTCCTCTGAATCAACTAAGCCTTGGCTTTGGCACAACAAACTTAGTGATCCCAGTCAAGCGTGACCCATTGACCATGGAAAGCTTCGTAATCAATGTCGATGGACAAGAAGTGGTCTTGACTTTGGCCAACAAACCACAACTTGGACAAGACACTGATATGGAACAAAGCCTTCGTGATTCAAACACATCTTCGACAGACAAAGGCCTTGACTTTGGCCAACAAACCAATGCCGTCTCGGATCTTGAGTGAGAATCACTCAATGGAAGGAAAGACGCTTAATATTATTTGAGGGTTTTTCGCGTGCAAATTGGCAACCAATTTATTATCTTTGTTAAGGTCTCATCATCATACACCCTTAAACATGCATTCTAAACACATAATAAAGCACATATGAAAATTAATAATGATATGCGGCTGGATACTTTACATTGATCCTAGATCAAATCTCTATTTCTCTCTCCCGCTAGCACAAATATTTCTTTTACCTGTTACACTACACTTCTAAAGAAACCTCATTTACATTGAGAGGAATAGGTGAGAAGAGAATACAAAGAGTATAGAGGTGATAAGGCTAGACACGCAGGTCCAATTAATAAATCAAATTTATTATAATTTTTAAAATTGTCTCACCCATCTAATATCCATCCGATATACATTATTCATGCATCGCAACCATGTATTCACACAAGCATGTTATCAATCAATCTAATCCAATTAATTAATCTGATAAATAATGATCATCCAATGTTCAAACAACGATTTGATTTTTGCTCAAGTCAAACTCGTTTCGCGAATAAGTACTCAAAGTACAAATTCTTGAATTAAATTAAACTACAAAATTAAATCCAATTCAATTTGTATTTAATACTAATTCATTATTTAATTCCAAATTAAATATTACACTTCATTAACGAACCTTTACGACTTAAATTCCAAATTCAATCGTAACGGGTCTCAAAGCCCGACTAACATCCAATGTTTATTTAATTAAAGTCCAATGGGCTTTTAATTAATTTCTTAAGGCGTGGACTTTTGGTCAACTCGGGTCAAACCGATAACCAAAGTACAATCCGGGATTTACCCCATAAGCCCAGAAATCAATTTTGGCTCATTAGGCCCAATTAAATAATTAAGGTCCATTAAGTCATAATTGGACTTTATGGATTCAGTTTTGGGCCTAATTGGATCCAACCAATTTTGCCTAAACCGATCTTTGTACAACAAAGCCCAAAAGCCCAATTACAACCTATAAGGCCCAAATCAAATTTTAAGCCCAATTAATTAACTTATAAAATTCCAAATTCCATAATTAATTAACCTAAGTGTAATACACAATTAATTACCCAATTAACATTTCTAAAACATCAATTAGCCTAATTAATCATGCACTTCTACATCAAATAGTGTCCAACACAATTCAATCAAAATCAAACCCAATTTACATGCTTAAAGTCTCGGTAATTAAGGGTTTTTCCAATCCGATTCGGTTTCATCCAATTGAATCCACAATCATCATTTCCCAAATCAATTCAACTCATCCAATGAATCAAAAACAAAAACACAATGAATTTTATTTCTCTAAGAATTCGGCCAAGCCAACTTTTAAAGGGAAAATTGTTCCAAATCAAAATTCAATCCAATTGAACTTAAAACAACATTACCCAATTATTTTAAGTCAACCAATGATCAAAAAATAAAAAATTACCAAGACATTAGGGTTTATAATTTTCGGCCATGCCCAAAAATTTGGGGAAAAATGGATCCAATCCAATTTCATGAAATTGATCATGCACAACTTCAATTAATCAACATACAAACATACTTAATCAATCAATTTAACCAAATCATGCTTCAATTGATTTTACCCAATTTTAAACCCTAACTTTTGCATGCTTGATCAAAGCTCAAGATACCATTGTTGGTTTCTAGATTAGGTCCCAAGATCATGAACTCAAGCAATGAAACAAGTGAATACACATCAAAAGAGGTGCGGAATATACTCACATTGACCGGATCTTGCGACGCGAAGAACAAGCCACTTCTTTCTCCTTGTTGAAGCTCGGCAGTGGCCTCCTTGAACTGCTGTGGTGCTCGGTTTTGGGCTGTGAAACTCCTCCAAGATTCGGCCATTGGAGACTCCATGGAAGCTCCAAGCTTCAAGCTCCAAAATTGATTCCAAGCTCAAGTGTTCGTTTCCCTATCACCTTTGTATAACTCAAGGTGTGCTAGCACTTCTTATTCTTCTTTGTATTTTCGGTCTAACCAGAAAAATGGGGAAGAAATCGGCTCTAAGCCGTGAGAAGAAAAGGAGGGAAAAGAGAGGGAGAAGAAAACCGTAAAGGAGAAGAGTGGAGAGAGAAAAGAAAAATAAATGTAATTAGGTTCTTATAATTTCCAAAATTAATTAAAACCATTTACCAAATTCTTTTTACTTTCCAATTACCAAAAAGTCAAAAAGCAAAAGCCCATTAATGCTTTTCAACCACCACATCAATCACTCAATCAAATTGTCACATCACTCAAAGTGACATGTGATTTGACGCTTGATGTGACTAGCGATTTGACGCTTGATTTGACTTGCGTGCCGCACTCAAATTCGAAATGTGAATGCGCTCGTAAATAATCCCGGGCTCAGGTTCGCTAATTCTAAATTAACGAATTTTCTGTCACGATGTAATTAAATGATTACGCCTAGCGAAATCACTATTCACGTCGCAAATGAATTAATTCTAAATTAATTCGTTCGCCCGAATTAAAATCTAATTTTAATTCCGCGTCGAAATCCAATTCGTATAATATATCAAATATATTATTTTATCGATTAATTCCAAATTAATCGTTCTCTCTCTTTAATTACAGAGATATTTTATCCCAGATAAAATATCTCTGTAATTAATCCCAGATTAATTTTCTCTCTCTTCTAATTAATCCCAGATTAATTAAAGTGTGAGTCATACGTCATCGGTGAATCTTCGGGAAGCGACCCATGAGATCCCCGGATATGTTGGCAAGTAAATTTGGTCGTCGGACTATCCGAACACGTAAGTACCTCGTACTACGTTTATACCGATTTACAAGACAAGGTTGGCTTCTACCAAAGCGCCATGCCTACCCAATTCTCCAGAAATATCCCTATAAGAATATGTGATCTATATCAAGCGTAGTATACAGTAGTATAGTGTATGTCGATCCAGTATCGAATGTTCACGTGCTAGGCCTGGGGCAGACTGGAATTGTGTCTGCCCCGTACGAAGCACATATCAGATGTCTGGCAACTAGTCTCTATAATCGGATATACATGACCTTGTCATAATATCCCGATAGCTCGAGCATTTAAGAGAACAATTTTGTATCATATGTGACCATCATCTCCATATGACTGGAGTGATACTTCCGTCTTAACATCACACCCAACACACTACGATTCTCAATATACCCAGAATTGGCGTACACAGAACCTGTTAAAGCCCTGGACGACCTCAACCAAAGTATATTGATTGTCGCAAGTATTAGCGGTGCAAGTCTCAGGTTAAGACCAAATACACCTACCCTGATTGCGGACTCCCATAGACACATAGTCATACTACCAATGGGATTCTGCAGGGGTCTATCCAGAGCGAAGCTGTTTCCCGTACCATCGGTAAAACACAACCTCCTATTACACTTGCATGAGTATCATATACCCAAATATATGAGAACTATGCTATTGTGCCCTCACAACGTGCACAAGTGTAATACTAGTCTTTTACGTATTTATCGATGTCCAATCTCGATAATACTCTAACTAGGGATATTTAATGATTTATCCTTCGTGGACTGATACTGTCTCATATCATTCTCCGTCCAGGAACAAATCATAAGGACCTCTTATCATTTATATATCTAGGTGATCTAATCACAAATGACAATAGTGCAATCTCATTTGTCACATAGTTAATTTGTACAACAACACCATGATCTGTACAAATAGTGACGCTATGGGTCATAATTGTCCAATAGGGACCTGTGGAAGCGGCGAAGAGGGTCGTGGCCCGCTCTTATGAGGTACATTTGAATCCTAAATTTTAAGTTCTTATCGAATAATTTTGTTTGTTTTTAATGACTTCCTTAATCTTTTGTAGACTCTGGACTGCGTCCTTTGCCAGCACAAATATACAGAAGCGGGTCAGAGAAGGGTGAAGGATGTGGAGAAGTCGAACACTACTGTAGACACTGCATTTTTGCATAAAGCCCAATGATGAGCCTCGTATGTAGGCACTACCCGATAAGTTGCAGAAGTCGCGGGAAACGGACGTCGGAAGGAATATTCTAAAATTAATAGCTCGTCAAATTTAAACTTGCTAGTTAGCCGCGGGTTTGGTTAGTCGATCTTTGTTATTAAAACATTAATCTTGGCCCAAAACCGCCGCACCCATCCAAAGCCCATACGCACCCATCCAAAGCCCACATGCATAACCCTAACCCTAATGCGCCTGATGAGCGGAAAATATATCAATATTTACCGCTCGTTTTACTTAATATTTTGTTTAGTTTCTCTGGGTTTGATGAACGTTTTGATATGTTTTAGTTTATTTTGCAGATAAAATAATATTGGGACACAATGAAATCATTTAGGACGAAATGTGGGTCAAATAAGGGTAAAAATTGGACTTGACATATTAATTTTGGAGATTGGAAACTTGAAATGGCGTTTTAATGAAGTGAAGTTTTGGAAATTCCAATTTTACCCATCTGTCGTATTTTAGGCATAACTCTTTACTCCGATATCCGATTGAGTTGAGTCAAGTTCCAGATTAAAGAAGACTCAAAGATCTACAACTTTGAAAGACAAAAAATTTCGAATTCTGAATATTTCATTCCCGAAATTGATGAACCATCCAGAAGTGTGTTGTGTGTAATTATTAAAGTCATTTTCAATCATTTTCAAAGCAAAAAAATAAATTAATAAATAAATAATAAAAATTATCAAATCACCACCAAACATGATAAGAAATTAGTGGAGCAATTAATAGTGGATTTTTTGGTGGAGCATTAGTGGAGCAATTAATAATGGATTTGGTGGATGATTTGATGAAGGCAAAATTTTACCTATAAATACCAAACCATTTCATTTGTAAATTCATACTTTCTTCTAAGGAATTCCTTAAGAATACTAAGAAGATTGTGTCTTGTTTGTTTATTTACAGCTTTCAGTAATTAATTTCCGCTTTCACACTTTCTTTTCTTTACTTTTCAGTTTTTACTTTCCGCAATTTACATTTACGCACAGTACTTTTCTTTCTTTAATTTTCAGTTTTTACTTTTCAAGTATTGAGGAGGTAACTTCCCCCTGCTAGGGTGAAAAGTAATTCTTTTACTATTGCTATTTAGATTAATCTCCCTTAAAAATAATATATTCACTATTTAAAATTTGACTTAAAAAGGATACCGCTATATTGGTCGGTTGGTAATTCATTTTAATCTGGTTTAAACCTGACTAATCAAGGATACCGCCAGATTGGTCAGTTGGTAATTAAATTTTCTTACCGCCTATATGGAAGGTTTATTTTGGTTCCGCCTTTATGGCTGGTTGGACTTAATTTGACTTAATCAGGTTACCGCCTATATGGACGGTTGGTAAAATAATCACAAGTTAATATATTATATTAAGGGAGATATCTAAATAGTAAATAGTAAAATTTGATCATTTTACCTTAGCATTTTATTTATTGTAATTTACTTTTCAACTTTTACTTTACCGCAATTACTTTTCAGCATTTTTACTTTATGTCTTTACTTTCAAGTTTTTACTAGCCCTAGTTATGTGTTGTAACTAAATTAGTTATCTGGGGTTGTGATGACTTCTAATATCACCGGTTTATAAGGGGTTATTTTATAGTTTGGGTAATTTAAAGGTTTACTTATTAAGTTTTAAGCTTAATGCGTCTTGTTAATTGGCCACTAATAAGATTGATCTGGTAAATCAAAAATAAACTTGACAAAGGAATTTTAGGTTTCAGCCTTAGACTTAATAGCCCACGATCTTCCTTGAGGATAGATAACCCTTTAATAGATTTCCTTACATGATATACATATACCTGTCGGGCGGGGGTAGCCATAATTGGAACTTAAACTTAATGAATACAGGTAATTTGGTTGACATAGACATATGGTTCAATTGGGTTAAATTTGGTATTTGCGTCTGACCATCGACAGAGGCTTTCGCATAATTTAGTTTTCCAGGTTAGTAAACCGATTTATTACACAAACATGAAATAACCACTTCATCTTTTAAAAGATATTAGAAAGAATCACAACCCTAAATAGTTTTTAATATTGAATTTTCTTAAACCTACTTTCGAACAATTTTATTTACTTGTTTTTAAATTTAAAATCTTCACCATTTCAAATCAATCAATCAACCTGTTAGATACTAGTAATCATTTGACCTCATAAAATTAATAGATTAGGTATTAAGTCCTCGTGGGATCGATACTTTTTATACTACTTGAACGATACGTGCACTTGCGTAATCAATACATTTTAATGTAACCAATCAATTGTAGTTGATTATATAGTTAAACTATAGTAATCATTATATTTAATTGTACCTGAAATCGTTGATTGGATAGTTGGACTATGGCAATCAAGAAGGATGAAAGATTAGCGTCAAATGACATAATCTTGGGAAAAATGTCTTTAACGGCTTTAATTTTCAGATTGGGAATAAAACTTCAGGATAGTCCTGGAAGCTGAGAAGTTATTCTATTTGATAGAGAAACCTCTTGAGCATAAGCCCGGAGTTGAGCGTATAATAGAGCATGAGCTTAGGAAGACTCATTGTGATGATAATTTTAGTGTTAAATCCGTTATGGACAACCAGATCTTCTTAAAAGGACATACCCAAGTTGTCTGTCTAAACTGTGGCAAACAGGGTCACTAGAAGTGTGACTACCGTATGGACAAGGCAGACATGAAGGAAGTGGAAGCGGGACAAGGTTCCGGCTTCAAGAATGTTTGTTATAAACATGTTCACTACTGGTTTTAAAATTGGATTTTTTGATACTAGATGTGGGACATGAATATATGTACTGATGTGTGGGATCTGCTGATAAGAAAGAAACTGGATTCAAATGAGATCGACCTCCAAGTCGAAAACAGGACGAGAGTCGCTGTTTTGGCCGTAGGAACCTAAGTTTTGGAACTGCCATTTGGGCATGTACTTAAACTAGGAGACTGTTATAATGTACCTAGTTTGACTAGAAACATTATCTCTGTATCTAGTATAACCCGTTGCGGGTATACCTTTATATTCTAGAACACTAAGTGTTTTTTTATAAAGATGATATTGAGATAAGCACATTAGATGTGAATAACAGTATTTATATTTAGAATATAAATTAATCTCATACATATAACATGACAAACAAATAGCTCAAACTGAGTAAATCAAATGAGACTTATTGTGGCATTGTCATCTGGGATGCATTGACAAGATTCGTATATCCACACTTTCGAAGAGTGGATACTAGGACAGATTTGATTCTAATTCAAATGATGTCTACGAATCTAGTTTATTAGGCAAAGTGCCTAAAGCACCTTTTACTTGGTAAAAGTGCAAGTGCTACCGATCTATTAACCCTCGTTCATAGTGACATATGTGGGCCCATGTCTAGCTAGGCTAGAAGTGGATATGAACACTTCGTAACCTTTACGGATGTGGCATCGCGTTATGGTTATGTGTTTCTTATGAAACACAAATCGAAAACTTTTGATAAATTCAAAGAGTTTCGACACGAAGTAGACAGACAGACCGGCTAAAGTATTAAAACATCACGTTTGGACCGTGGTGAAAATACTTAAACAATAAGTTTCTCGATTATTTGAAATAGTATGATATTCTTTCACAATGGACTCCTCACGGGACACCTCAATTTGACGGTGTGTCCGAACAGAGAAACCGAACCTTGTTGGACATAGTAAGGTTAATCATGAGTCGCTCTGAGCTACTAATTTCCTTCAATGGATAAGCATTAAACAGTGCAATACTTATTTTGAATAAGGTTCCATGAAAATCTGTTAGACAGACTTCATATTAGATATAAACAGGAAATAAACTTGGTTCTTTTGTTCTAGCTAGCACTTAAAAGAGTCAAGTGAAGGTGATATGGATACTTACCCGAGAGTTTGCAACTCGATCTCAAGCTCCGAATCTTCCAACACATCCAACAAAGAAGGAAAAAGTTTTGAACTCAATCCGATCAATGTGAGTATTCCGCAACTCCCTTTTGATTTTTTCACACACAAATCACAACTTAGAGATCTTGGCATGTCTAGGAACACTAACAATCTTTGTCATGCGTAGTATACGTAGTATTGCGTATTGCGATCCAGTATCTGATGTCACATGCAAAGCCTGAGGCTGGAATAGTGTCTGCCCCGTACGAAGCATATATCGGATCACAAGCAACTAGTCTCTATAATCGGATAATCATGACCTTGTCATATTATCCCGATAGTTGCAACATAAATGAGAACCAGTTCTATATCCTTGCGTGATCATCATCTCCATATGACTGAAGTGATACTTCTGTCTTGACATCACACCCAATACACTATGATTCTCAATAAACCCAGAAGAGGTGTACACAGAACCTGTTAAAGTCCCGGATGACCAAAACCAAAGCGTATTGATTGTCGCAAGTATTAGCGATGCAAGTCTCAGGTTAAAACCAAATACACATACCCTGATACGGATTCCCATTGACACATAGTCATACTAACAATGGGATTCCTCGGGGTCTATCCAGAGCGAAGCTGTTCCCGTACCATCAGTAAATACAACTTCCTATTACACTTGCATAAGTATCCAATACTTAATTATATGAGAACTATGTCGTTATGCTCCCACAACGCGCACAAGTGCAATACTAGTCTATTTCGCATTATCGATGTCCAGTCTCGATAATACTACGACTACGAATATTTAATGATTAAACCTTAGTGGATTGATACTGTCTCATATCTTATAATTCGGAACTAATCATAATGACTTTTATCATTTATATATTCAAGTAATCTAATTACAAAATGATAAAATAGTAATTTCCATTGTCACATAGTTAATTTGTACAAAAACCAAAATATCTTTTACAAATAGTGACGATATGGGTCATAATTGTCCAACAATCTACCACTTGGCCTATAGCCAGTCACTCAAAAATCTAACACCTGAACTATGACATGTCGCTCAAATTTTTGCTGAGGAATAGCTTTCGTCAGAGGATCTGCAATGTTGTCCTCTGATGCGACCTTCTCAATCTTCACATCGCCACGATGTATGATCTCACGAATCAGATGGAAATGTCGAAGAACATGCTTGGATCGTTAATGAGACCGCGGTTCCTTAGTCTGCGATATAGCCCCGTTATTGTCACAATAAAATGGAACGGGCTCAGCTGCTAACGAAACTACTCCTAATCAAATTAGGAATTTACGGATCCAAACTGCCTCTTTTGCTGCTTCAGCTGCAGCAATATATTCCACTTCTGGTTTTGAATCGGCAACAGTCTCTTGCTTGGAAGATTTCCAGCTTACTGTTCCGTTGTTCAAATAAAATATGTACCCAGATTACGACTTAGTCTTTTTCGATTTGGAAACTTGCGTCGGTAAACCCAGTTACCTCAAGTTCTCCATCTCTATAGATTAAGAACGCATCCCTAGTTTGTCTAAGATACTTAATGATGTTCTAACTGCAACCCAGTGACCATCACTTGGATCGGCCTGATAGCGGACTACATATGCTCAAAGCATAGGAGACATCATGGCATACATGATCGATCCGACTGCCGAAGCGAATGAGATCCGACTCATGTTGTCTCTCATCTTGAGTTTTAGGACATACATGTCCTTAGATAGAGTGACACCATGACACTATAGCAACAGTCCCCTCTTAGACTGTTCCATGTTAATCTCTTCAAAACTTTGTCAATGTAAGTGCTGTTGGTTTCTATTAAGGTCCCAAGATCAATAATAAGCATTAAATAAGTGTGAATATAAATCGAAGAAGTTGCGGAATACTCACATCGAGCGGTTGAGCGACGCGCGGCGACGAACAAAACTCAAATTCTGCTCATGGGACTGCTCGGCAGTGAGCGTGCTGTGTGACAGTTCACTGGTTTGGCGTCAATGGTGGTCCTTCGTCAAGCTCCAAGTTTCGTCGAATGGTTCCCGGCTCATGGGTGGACTTCCCTATCACCTTCGCATGTCTCGTAAGTGTGCTAGCACTTGTGATTTTGCCACAAAATAACACTCTTGCTTCCTTTTCTTTTCGGTCATTAGCCCAGCACAAACCAGAAGAAAACTTTGACCCCTTGGCGTGAGGATGAGAGAGAGATGAGGAGAGGAGAGAAGAATTGTGTTTGTTGGTTCCCAATTTGTGTATCTTATACACACATTTGAATTTCAAATGCATTTGAATGAATTTGGCCTTTCAAAAAGTCAAACAATTAAAGGCTCCAACACTTCATCATCAATCAAATCAATCACAAGTGTCAAGTCATATCACTCAAAGTGACAAGTGATTTGACGCTTGATTTGACTTGCGTGCCGCACTCGAATTCGAAATGCGAATGCGCTCGCAAATAATCCCGGGCTCGGGTTCGCTAATTCCAAATTAACGAATTTTCCGTTGCGTCGTAATTAAATGATTACGCCTAGCGAAATCACTATTCACATCGCTAACGAATTAATTCTAAATTAATTCGTTCGCCCGAATTAAAATCTAATTTTAATTCCGCGTCGAAATCCAATTTCGTTTAATATATCAAATATATTAATTTACCGATTAATTCCAAATAATCGTTATCTCTCTTTAATGATATTTTATCCCAGATAAAATATCTCCGTAATAATCCCAGATTAATTTTCTCTCTCATCTAATTAATCCCAGATTAATTTAGAGTGCGAGTCATACGTCATCGGTGAATCTTTGGGAAGCGACCCATGAGATCCCCGGATATGTTGGCAGTAAATTCGGTCGTCGGACTATCCGAACACGTAAGTACCTCGTACTACGTTTATACCGATTTACAAGACAAGGTTGGCCTCTAGCAAAGCGCCATGCCTACCCAATTCTCCGGAAATATCCTTACAGGAATAAAGGATCTATATCAGGCGTAGTATACGTAGTATTGCGTATTTCTGTCCAGTATCGGATGATCACGTGCTAGGCCTGGGGCTGGGCTGGAATGTGTTTGCCCCGTACGAAGCACATGTCGGATGTCTGGTAACTAGTCTCTATAATCGGATAACATGACCTTGTCATTTTATCCTGATAGCTGCAGCATTTAAGAGTACCAGTCCCGTATCCTACGTGACCATCTCCATATGACTGGAGTGACACTTCCGTCTTGACATCACACCCAACACACTACGATTCTCAATATACCCAGCAATGGCGTACACAGAAACTGTTAAAGCCCTGGACGACCTCAACCAAAGTATATTGATTGTCGCAAGTATTAGCGGTGCAAGTCTCAGGTTAAGACCAAATACACCTACCTGATTTCGGACTTCCATAGACACATAGTCATACTACCAATGGAATTCCGAGGGGGTCTATCGAGAGCGAAGCTGTTTCCCGTACCATCGGTAAAACACAACCTCCTATTACACTTGCATGAGTATCCTATACCCAAATATATGAGAACTATGTCGTTGTGCCCTCACAACGCGCACAAGTGTAATACTAGTCTTTTACGTATTTATCGATGTCCAATCTCGATAATACTCTGACTAGGGATATTTAATGATTTATCCTTCGTGGACTGATACTGTCTCATATCATTCTCCGTCCAGGAACAAATCATAGGGACCTCTCATCATTTATACATCTAGGTGATCTAATCACAAATGATAAGAGTGCAATCTCCTTTGTCACATAGTTAATTTGTACAACAACACCATGATCTGTACAAATAGTGACGCTATGGGTCATAATTGTCCAACAATCTCCCACTTGGCCTATAGCCAGTCACTCGAGTGTCTTACACCCGAACTATGTACGGTTGGCTCAAACTGCTGAGAAAAGGCTTTCGTCAGCGGATTTGCATGATTATTGTCTGATGCGATTTATACGATCATCACATCGCCACGATGTATGATCCGAACGAATCAGATGAATATCGAAGTATGTATCTGGATCGTTGATGAGACCATTAATTCTTTAGCCTGTGCTGACGCCTAGCTCAGCTGCTAACATAATTATATCTAATCTAATTAGATTTGTTATCGACCCAGAAGGCTTCTATTGCTGCCTCAGCTGCAGCAATAACCCGCATTTGTTGTTTATTCGGTAACAGTATCTTGCTTGGAAGATTTCCAGCTCACTGTTCCGTTATTCAAAATTTGTAGTACCGTTTGCGACTTATAGTCGTTTTATCGGTTTAGGAAACTTGCTACAGTGATCCCAGTCACTTCAAGTTCTCCATCTCCTCAGATTAAGACAGCATCCTTAGATCTCTAAGATACTAACGGATGTTCTTAACATCAATCCAGTGACTATCAATTGGATTGGCCTGTTTGTGAATCATATGCTCAAAGCGTATGAGACACCAGGTCGCGTACATTTTTCAATGTACGGTTCCTCGAAGAGTTTCGAAAGCCAAGCTTTCGCCGATAGTTATTTTATGGGAATATCATTTCCAAGAAATGACATATTATCATTATTTATAGGACAGCCACTGTCAGTGCGCTCCCACTAACCTCCTTATATACACAAGAATCATTTTCGTTTTGAATTAAATCATAACTCTATTATGATTACATCAAACGCATAATTCCAAGAACCTATGCTGCTTCAATCCAAACATGGATCGAATAACCTGCAAACCTTGTTTGCTAGTTTTGGTACGACAAAACCGACAGGATGTTATAAACATCCTCCAAAAGGTTTCCTTTTCAGGAAAGCGATTTTCCCGTTAAGCTATCATATTTACATGCAGTGTTAGCAAGCATTATCCAAATGGATATACCGTGGCAACAGTTAAAAGGTTGAATCGTAATCAACACAATGTTGATAACGATACCTTTCCGTTAAAAGCCTAGCTTTATACGTTGATATGTTGCCATCCATGTATGTCTTCCTTGAAGACTTATACAGTACCAATAGGCACAATGCCTTGCGGTACATCAACTAGTATCCAAACTAAGTTGATTACATGGAATCCATTTGGATATCATGACACTTTTTCCATAATAGGGAGTCGATACCTTGTATCACTTCCTCATACGTAGTCAGTTGGTATACCTCAAAAGATTGACATCTTTATGAGGTGAGATCAGAAACCCATACCCCAGGTTGTTTTCTGACTCTCTCCGACATACGCGGTTCTTGTGTATTCGAAGATTAATGGTAATAGTTTCATCCTTGATGAACTACTTGTGTTCCATTAGGAATCGGTGCCTTGAATAGTATTACTCTGATTTTCATCGAGTTTTTCTATCCTCCCACTTACCACTGCATATCGGTATTCCTCTTAGGAAAACCGCATGGTGAGCAACAATCTAATTGTTCTCTCGTGAGTTGTTAAGTACATACTTTTGGTATCCCTAGGATAACCTACAATTTGCACTTATCCAATTTGGGTTTTAGTTTGGTATCATCCAAACATATGCCTAGCATACCCAAATTTTCAGGAATGTGAAACCCGGTTTCCTTCTTGTTCATATCTAATATGATATCTGTCAAACAGATTTTTATGGAACCTTATTCAAAATAAGTTCTGCACTGTTAATGCTTATCCGTTGAAGGAAATGGTAGCTCAGAGCGACTCATGATTAACCTTATCATGTCCAACAAAATTCGGTTACTCTGTTCGGACACATCGTCAAAATGACGTGTTCCGGGAGGAGTCCTCATTTGAAAGAATACTATACTCTTTCAAGTTTTGAGAAACTTATTACTTAAGTATTTTCCATTACGGTCTTACCGTGATGATTTAATACTTTAGTCGATCTGTTTGTCTATTTCGTGTCGAAACTGTAAAAGTTTCCGATTTGTGTTTCTTCAAAAGAAACACATAACCATAACGCGATGCCACATCCGTATAGGTCACGAAATATTCATATCCACTTCTAGCCTAGCTAGACATGGGCCCACTTGCTTCACTATGAACTAGGGCTAACAGATTGGTGGCATTTACACTTTTACCAAGTAAATAGTGTTTTAGGCACTTTGCCCAATAAACTAGATTCGTAGACTTTATTTGAATAGAATCAAATTAGTCCGAGTACCCACTCTTCAAAAGTGTGGATATACGAGTCTTGTTTAATTGTGTCCCCGACAACAATGCCATAATTAGTTTCATCTGATCAAATCAGTTTGAGCTATTTGTTTGTCAAGTTATACATTTGAGATTTATTTATATTCAAAATATAAATTCTGTTATTCACATCTAATGTGTTTATCTCAATATCATCTTTATATAATAAAACACTTTAGTGTTCTAGAATATAAAGGTTCACCCGCAGCGGGTTAAACACTGATATAGAGATAATGTATTTAGTCAAACTAGTTACATTATAACAGTTTCCTAATTTAAGTACACACGAAGGTAGTTCCTAAACTTAGGTATCTACGGTTAAAACAGCGACTTTCGTCCCGTTTTCAATTCGCAGATAAATCTCTATTGAAGTCAGTATCCTGTTCAAAACAGATTCTGAACATCAATATATATATATTTCACACTAAGTATCTAAAATCCAATTTTAATACTAGTAGTGAACATAATTTATGACAAACATATTTGAAGTCAGAGCCTTGCTCGTCCTCAATTCCTTCATGTCTGCTTGTCCAAACGGCAGTCACGCTTCCGCGATCCCGTTTGGCATTTAAGGCAGACATTTTGGGATATGTCATTTATCTTCCTAGAAGATTATAATGATTTTGCCTTTGCCATTTTCATATTCCAGAAGCCTTTGGCCAAGCCTCGGGTTTCTAGAATATCGAAGTAAGGTGCGCCTTGCGCTACTTGCCTAATTGCAAACTTTTGACTTTATCTCCTTGAGAATAGTCATTAACCCTCCAAGAGTTATTATTGCAATTTATACTTCTAAAATCTAAGTATAGATTTATGAAGATCCTTCAATTTCATTATCATACTTTAAGGATCTAATCCTTAGTTTGATTCAGAAATTAAGGAGTCTACTGCGACAAGTATAATGGATTAAGCACTAAAGTTATCATCACATAAATCTTCCAAAGATTATGCTCTACTATTTGCTTAACTCCGGGCTTAGGCATAATATGTTATTTTATCAAATAAAGTAACTTATTAGTTTTTCCAAGACCATCCTGAAATTTATTCCCAATTGGAAAATTAAACCATTTAAATACATTTTCCCTAGGATTATGTTTTAAATGTCAATCTTTCAATTACATCTTGATTCTAATAGTCCAACTATTTAATCAACGATTTAGGTACTATTTATTATAATGATTACAATAGTCCAACTATTTAATCAACTATAATTTAATAGATTAATATCAATTATATTGATTACTATAATCCAATTATAAAATCAACCATAAGTGAATAGTTTGAATATAGTCCAACTATTTATTAAAACACAATTTAAATATTAGTCCAACTAACATTTAATTTATTTGACGAATGATATTTGTTTGAGCGCGTATGGCAAGTAATTAAACGAATATTGCAAATTCAATTCTTGCCTCCCACTATTTTTCGGCGAGCCTCTAACCCTCTGTCGAGTACTCGGGAAACCGTGTTTCCTAGTGGGCTAGGATCCCGTTAAATATCACACAATCTTGACTTTGGCCAACAAATTGTATGATAATTAACTAGGTAGATCTCTAAGATCGATTGGATCCAATCCAATTCCTAGATCCGGTAGGGGGACATCCAAGTCCGAAACATATATCTATATATGCCAATACATCCAATGTATTACCTAACCTTTTTCCTCTGAATCAACTAAGCCTTGGCTTTGGCACAACAAACTTAGTGATCCCAGTTAAGCGCGACCCATTGACCATGGAAAGCTTGTAATCAATGTCGATGGACAAGAAGTGGTCTTGACTTTGGCCAACAAACCACAACTTGGACAAGACACCAATATGGAACAAAGTCTTCGTGGTTCAAACACATCCTCGACGGACAAAGGCCTTGAATTTGGCCAACAATCCAATGCCAGTCTCAGATCTTGAGTGAGAATCATTCAATGGAAGGAAAAACGCTTAATATTTTGCGAGGGTTTTTCGAGTGCAAATTGACAACCAATTTATTATCTTTGTTAAGGTCTCATCATCATACACCCTTAAACATGCATTCTAAATACATAATAAAGCGCGTAGAAATAAAATAATAATGATATGCGGATGGATACTTTACACATTGATCCTAGATCAAATCTCTCCATTTCTCTCTCCTGCTAGCACATGTATTACTTCTACCCGTTACATTACACTTCTAAAGAAACTTCATTTACATTGAGGGGAATAGGTTAGAAGAGAATACAAAGAATAAGGAGGTAATAAGGCTGGACACGCAGGTCCAATTAATAAATTAAATTTATTACAACAATTTCTAAAATTGTCTCACCCTTCTAATATCCATCCGATATACATTATTCATGCATCGCAACCATGTATTCACACAAGCATGTTATCAATCAATCTAATCAAATTAATTAATCTGATAATTAGTGATCATCCAATGTTCAAACAACGATTTGATTTTTGCTCGAGTCAAACTCGTTTTGCGAATAAGTACTCAAAGTACGAATTCTCGAATTAAATTAAACTACATAATTAAATCCAATTCAATATGCATTTAATTCTAATTCGTTTATTTAATTCCAAATTAAATATCACACTTTATTAATGAACTTTTACGACTTAAATTCCAAATTTAATCGCAACGGGTCTCAAAGCCCGATTAACGTCCAACGTCAATTTAATTAACGTCCAACGTCAATTTAATTAAAGTCCAATGGGCTTTTAATTAATTTCTTAAGGCGTGGACTTTTGGTCAACTCGGGTCAAACCGAATAACCAAAATCCAATCCGGGAATTACCCCATAAGCCTAGAAATCAATCTTAGCCCATTAGGCCCAATTAAACTTTAAAGGTCCATTAAGTCGCATTTGGGCTTTATGGAAGCGGTTTTGAGCCTAATTGGATCCAACCAATTTTGCCTAAACCCAACTTTGTACAACAAAACCCAATAAGTCCATTTACAACATAAAGCCTAAATCCAATTTTAGGCCCAATTAATTAAACACAAAAATTCCAAATTTCATATTTAATTAACCAAAGTGTATTACACAATTAATTACCCAATTAACATTTCCAAAACACCAATTAGCCAAATTAATCATGCTCTTTAATATTAAATCATGTCCAACATAATTTAAATATGCTTTATCATTCTCGGCAATGGAGAGGATTTTTGTGTCCGATTCGAATTCAATCCAATTAATTCCACAATCGACATTAAATCACATTCCTCAATCGTTTCAAGTCATCCAATGATCAACGAAACAAAAATCACCAAGATAATAGAGCTTCATACTCTCGGCTTTTAGGGTTTATTATGCCAAATTACAAATCCAATCCAATTGAATCAAATTCAACATTAAATAAACATTCACTAATGATTTCCAACACATCTAATGAATCAAAAATCAAAATCACCAAGACATATAGGATCACCAACCATTCGGCCAACATCCAATTTTGGGGAAAATTGTTCCAAATCAATTTTCTTGAAATTGATCAAATCAAACTTCAATTAAACATGTTTTAAGCATACTCAATCATCCAATTCAACCAAATCATGCTTGAAAATATTTTACCCAAATTTTAAGCCCTAAACTTTTTCATGCTCAAACCTTGCTCTGATACCATTGTTTTTTTTTTTCTTTTTGGATAAGGTAAGTATTATAACCAAAGAAAGCTATACAAAGAGCAAAGGGGCATACCCCAGGCACTAGAGAGGACATGCCCTCCTAGAAAAAAGCCAAAAGGCTACAAAGCCAAAAAGGCTACAAAAGAATCAACAAAAGATGTCATCGGGTAAGTGCCACGAAAGGTGAAGCCATTTATTGTCATAAGATGGATTCACCTTTCGTAAGGAGCTAACACGATTCCGAACATCAAAAACAATATCATAAAGAAGAGCAGAAACAGGCCGAAGAGGCATATCATGAGTGCGAGCGTTCCTCTCCCTCCAAATATGGTAGACTGACGCTGCAAAAGACAGACGAACCAGAAGATGACATAAAGAGGCTCCGGAGAACTGACATACCCACTCAACAGTCTGACACCAATCTCGACGACTCCAATCTAACCCACACATGGCCATCACAGACGACCAGACCCTTGAAGAATAGAGGCACGGAAAGGAAAGATGATCAATGTCCTCACTCGAACAACCACAAAGAATACACTGCAAGCAAGCAGAGATGCCAAATCTCATCAGACTGTCCTGAGTACAAAGGCCACCCTGAATAGACATCCAAAGAAGAAATGAATGACGGGGAATTGCCTCCGCGAACCAAACAACTCGGGGTCTCCTTGACCTCATAGCATTCTAGGCACTATCCACAGAGAATCTTCCGTTTGTATTCCTCCTCCCAAACCAAGCACATCCTCCCTCAAACTAGAGGAGACGGAAGATGAGACTGAGCCAAATCAATAAGAGCAGCAGATCTAGATGGGGGCCATTGCCAAGCAGAATCGGAGATAATGGATGCAACTGTAGCCATTCTATCCAAGCCAGAATCATAAATCACTCTCTCGCCCAACGTGTCCACAATCGGGCCAACATGATGCCAATAATCAAACCACAATAACGTCTTCTCACAATTCCAATCCTCACTCTCATCCGCCGACGGTCCTAAGATCAATAATAAGCATGAAATAAGTGTGAATACAAATCGAAGAAGTTGCAGAATACTCACATCGAGCGGTTGAGCGACGCGGCGACGAACAAAACTCAAAATTCTGCTCATGGGACTGCTCGGCAGTGAGCTGTGACAGTTCACTGGTTTGGCGTCAATGGTGGTCCTTCGTCAAGCTCCAAGTTTCGTCGAATGGTTCCCGGCTCATGGGTGGACTTCCCTATCACCTTCGCATGTCTCGTAAGTGTGCTAGCACTTGTGATTTTGCCACTAAATAACACTCTTGCTTCCCTTTTATTTTCGGTCATAGCCCAGCAAACTAGAAAACTTTGGCCCCTTGGGCGTGAGGATGAGAGAGATGAGAGGAAGAGAGAATTGTGTTTGTTGGTTCCAAATTTGTGTATCTTATACACACATTTGAATTTCAAATGCATTTGGAATGAATTTGGCCTTTCAAAAGTCAAACAATTAAAGGCTCCAACCACTTCCATCACTCAATCAAATCAATCACAAGTTGTCAAGTCATATCACTCAAAGTGACAAGTGATTTGACGCTTGATGCGACTAATGATTTGACGCTTGATTTGACTTGCGTGCCTCGCTCAAATTCGAAATGCGAATGCACTCGCAAATAATCCGGGCTCGGGTTCGCTAATTCTAAATTAACGAATTTTCCGTTGCATCGCAATTAAATGATTACGCCTTGCGAAATCACTATCACGTCGTAACGAATTAATTCTAAATTAATTCGTTCGCCCGAATTAAAATCTAATTTTATTCTGCGTCGAAATCCAATTTCGTTTAATATATCAAATATATTAATTTACCGATTAATTCCAAATTAATCATTTTTCTATCTTTAATAGATATTTTATCCCAGATAAAATATCTCCGCAATTAATCATAGATTAATTTCCTCTCATCTAATTAATCCAGATTAATTTAGATTGTGAGTCATATGTCATCGGTGAATCTTTAGGAAGCGACCCATGAGATCCTCGGATATGTTGGCACTAAATTCGGTCGTCAGACTATCCGAACACGTAAGTACCTCGTACTACGTTTATACTGATTTACAAGACAATGTTGGCCTCTAGCAAAGCGTCATGCCTACATAATTCTCCGGAAATATCCTTACAGGAATAAAGGATCTATATCAGGCGTAGTATACGTAGTATTGCGTATTTCTGTCCAGTATCGGATGATCACGTGCTAGACCTGGGGCTGGAATTGTGTCTGCCCCGTACGAAGCACATGTCGGATGTCTGGTAACTAGTCTCTATAATCGGATAAACATGACATTGTCATTTTATCCCGGTAGCTGCAGCATTTTATAGAACCAGTCCCATATCCTACGTGACTATCATCTCCATATGACTGGGAGTTACACTTCCGTCTTGACATCACACCCAACACACTACGATTCTCATATAACCCCCCATTGGCGTACACAGAACCTGTTAAAGCCATGGACGACCCCAACCAAAGTATATTGATTGTCGCAAGTATTAGCGGTGCGGTGCAAGTCTCATTAAGACCAAATACACCTAACCTGATTTCGGATTTCCATAGACACATAGTCATACTACCAATGGAATTCTAAGGGTGGTCTATCCAGAGCGAAGCTGTTTCCCGTACCATCGGTAAACCACAACCTCCTATTACACTTGCATGAGTATCATATACCCAAATATATGAGAACTATGTTGTTGTGCCCTCACAACGCGCACAAGTATAATACTAGTCTTTTACATATTTATCGATGTCCCATCTCGATATACTCTGACTAGTGATATTTAATGATTTATCCTTCGTGGACTGATACTGTCTCATATCATTCTCCGTCGGCAACAAATCATAGGACCCTCATCATTTATACATCTAGGTGATCTAATCACAATGATAAGAGTGCAATTTCCTTTGTCACATAGTTAATTTGTACAACAACACTATGATCTGTACAAATAGTGACGCTATGGGTCATAATTGTCCAACACGTGCTCTGGGAGAGTCCAAGCAGCTTTCTAGATCTATCCATGTAGATCTTTATTCCTAGAATAAAGGCTCCATATCCCAGATCTTTCATGGAGAATTTTAATGAAAGCCAAGCTTTCACCGATTGTAACATGGGAATGTCATTGCCAATAAGCAATACATCATCAACGTAAAGGACAATAAATGTCAGTGCGCTCCCCACTAACCTTCTTATATACACAAGGATCATCCTCATTTTAAATGAAACCATATTCTTTTATGATCTCATCAAAACGTTGGTTTCAAGAACGCGATGCTTGCTTAATCCATAAATGGATCGATTTAACTTGCAAACCTTGTCTGCATGTTTTGGTACGACAAAACCGTCAGGCTGTTGCATATAAACACCTCCAAAAGGTTTCCGTTAAGGAAAGTGGTTTTGACATCCATCTGCCATATCTCGTAATCGAAATATGCAGCAATAACAAGCATTATCCGAATGGATTTAATCATGGCAACAAGTGAAACAATTTCGTCGTAATCGACACCATGTTGTTGACGATACCCTTTCGCTACAAGCCTAGCTTTGTACATTTGTATGTTACCATCCATGCCGGTCTTCTTCTTGAAGACCCATTTGCAACCAATATGCTTTACGCCTTCTGGTGCATCAACTAATGTCCAAACTTGGTTGGTGTACATGGAATCCATTTCGGATTTCATGGCATCTTGCCATAAACCGAAGTCGATACCTTGTATCGCTTCCTCATACGTAGCCGATTTGTCTTCCTCAATAAGATTAATATCCAGATGAGGTGAGATCAGAAACCCATACCTCTCAGGTTTTTTTCTGACTCTCTCCGATCTACGCGGTTCTTGTGTATTTGAAGATTGTGGTACAGTCTCATCCCTAATGAACTGTTCATGTTCCGTTAAGGAATCAATGTCAGGAACAGTATCACTCTGATTTTCATCGAGTTCTACTTTCCTCCCACTTACCATTGCATTTAGGAATTCCTTCTCAAGGAAAACCGCATGTAGAGCAACAAATACTTTGTTCTCTTGTGGGTTGTAGAAGTAATATCCTTTGGTTTCCCTAGGATAACCTACAAATAGAAACTTATCCGATTTGGGTTCAAGTTTGGTACCATCCAAACATTTAACGTATGCCCATCAACCCCAAATCTTCAGGAATGAGAAACCTGGTTTCTTTCCTGTCCATATTTCATACGGAGTCTGTTGAACAGACTTTGACGGAACCTTATTCAAATAAGTATTGCACTATTCAATGCATATCCCCGGAAGGAAATAGGTAGCTCAATACGACTCATCATCGACCTTACCATGTCCAACAAAGTTCGATTTCTCCGTTCGGACACACCGTTTAATTGAGGTGTTCCGGGAGGAGTCCACTGTGAAAGAATACCATACTCTTTCAAGTAATCGAGAAACTTATTGCTCAAGTATTCTCCACCACGGTCCGACCGTAATGTTTTAATACTTTTACCGGTCTGTTTTTCTACTTCGTGTCGAAACTCTTTGAATTTCTCAAAAGTTCCGACTTGTGTCTCATAAGATACATATAACCATAACGTGATGCATCATCCGTAAAGGTTACGAGTATTCATATCCACCTATAGCCTGGCTAGACATGGGCCCACATACGTCACTATGAACGGGGCTAACAGTTAAGTGGCACGTGCACCTTTACCGCTAAGGTGTTCTAGGCATTTTGCCTATAAATAAGATTCGCAGACGTCATATGAATTTGGATCAAATTCGTCCAAGTACCCACTCTTCGAAAGTGTGGATATGCGAGTCTTGTTAATGTGTCCAGACGACAATGCCATATATAAGTTTCATCTTTGTTACTTAGTTTAAGCCTTTTGTTTGTTACATTATATGTTTGAGATTGATTTATATTCAAAATATAAAGACCATTATTCACATCAGCACTGCATATCTCCATATCATTTTTATACATAAAAACCCAGTGTTTCTAAAACAAAAGTATACCCACATTGGGCTAATAAAGATACAATATAATATTCTAGTCAAACTAGGTACATAATAACAGTTTGATAAGTTTAGTACATGCCCCGAGGGCAGTTCCAAAATATAAGTCCCTACAACCAAAACAGCGACCCTGGTCTTGTTTCCAACTCGTAGATCAATCTCCCATGAGGCCAGTCTCCTGCTAATCTGCAGATCCTGCACATCAGTACATATATGAGTACCACAACCAGAATCAAAAATCTAAATTTTAAAACTAGAAGTAGACATGTTTATTTCTATAACAAACATACCCGAAGCCGGTGACTTGCCCGCTTTGATTTCCTTCATGTGCGCCTTGTACTCACGGCAGTCACGCTTCCAGTGACCCCATTTGCCACACTGCATACATACATCTTGGGATTTTTCCTTTGCCTTCCCAGAAGACTTTGACGATTTGGCCTTGCCATATTTCATCTTCTTTTTCTTTACACCTCCAGTAGCCTTCGGCCAAGCCTTGGGAGACATAAATGTTGAAGCGAAGTGTGCCTCATGCTTTTTGCCCTTCAATGGCTCTTTTTCTGCTTCACGCAGCATTGCCATCAGCTCTCCAAGAGTATAGTCTTGGTTAATCATATTGTAGTTCATGATGAACCCGCTCCAGCTGTCAGGAATAGACTGCAAGATCAAATCCATAGAAGTCTCAGCCTCAAAGGTTATGCCTAGTTGACCCAGCTGTTCAATGTCAGCAATCATCTGTGACACATGGTGCTCGACAGATGTACCATCTGACATTCGAGAGCGAAAGAGCTTCTTCTGCAATTCATACATTTGCGATCTAAGGTTAGATCAATGAAGGTCCTTCAATTTTCCATCATAGTATAAGGATTAAATCCCTTGTTTTGGCAACGAAATTGAGGGGTTATCGCAGCGAGCATGAAGGATTGAGAAGTTGAGTTGTCATCGCTATGAGTCTTCCAAAGCTCAAGCTCAAGCGGCTGCTCATTTCCGGGCTTAGGCACGAGAGGTCTCTCTATCGTATAGAGCATCCTCTCACCCCCAGGACAATCCTGAGGTTCATATCCCAGTCAGGAAAGTTCGCACCATTAAAGACATTTTCGCCCATGATAATGTCTCTAACCTCGATCTTTCCAGTCATTTTAATTGCAATAGTCTAACTATTCAATTAACGATTTTTGGGTACAGTCCAACTGTTACAAGAAAAATAATAGAATTTGTCCAACTAATAAATATTTAAAATGACGAAATAATTTGAAACGCGTATTTGGCAAGTATTTGAACGAAATTGCAAATTCAATACTAGCCTCCCACTATTTTTCGGCGAGCCTCCAACCCTCTGTTGAGTACTCGGGAAACCTAGTTTCCTAGTGGGCTAGGATCCCGTTAAATAACACACAACCTTGACTTTGGCCAACAAGCTGTATGATATTTAACTAGGTAGATCTCTAAGATCAATTGATCTTATCCAATTCCTAGATCCGGTAGGTGCACCTCCAAGTCTGAAACATATATACAATATATATGCCATTATATCCAATATATTTTCCTAACCTTTTCCTCTGAATCAACTAAGCCTTGGCTTTGGCTCAACAAGCTTAATGATTCCAGTTAAGCGGACCCATTGACCTTGGAAAACTTCGTAATCCATGTCGATGAACAAGAATGACCTTGACTTTGGCCAACAAATCACAACTTGCCCAAGACATGCGATATGGAACAAAGCTTTCATGGTTCAAACACATCCGCGATGGACATTGATCTTGACTTTGGCCAACAACCAATGCCAATCTTGGATCTTGAGAAAGAACCATTCAATGGAAGGAAAACGCTTAATATTTGATTGAGGGTTTTTCGCGTAATTGGCAACCAATTAATTATCTTTGATTAGGTCTCATCATACACCCTTAAGCATGCATTCTAAAAGCATAATAAGACGCGATAAATAAAATAATAATGATATGCGGATGGATATCTCACAAATTATTCCTAGAACAAATCACTCAATTTCCTCTCCCCGGCTAGCACCATTCTAACTTCTACCCAATTACATAATACAATAAAGAAACCTCATTACATTGAGGGGAATTGGTGAGAAGAGAATTACAAAGAGTCAAGAGATAAAGGCTGGACACGCAGGTCCAATTTAATAAATTCTAAATTTATTACAACAATTTCCAAAATTGCCCTCACCCATCTAATATCCATCTGATATACATTATTCATACAATACATCCATGTATTCACACAAAGCATGTTATTCAATCAATCTAATCCAATTAATTAATCTTTGAATTAAGTGATCATCCAATGTTCAAACAACGATTTGATTTGCGCGAGTCCAACTCGTTTGAGAATAAGTACTTAAAGTGCGTATTCTCTAATTATATTGAACTATAATTTTAAATCCAATTTAATATGTATTCAATACTAATTCTTTATTTAATTCCAAATTAAATAATTACACTTTTAATGTGCCTTTACGATTTAGATTCTAAATCTAATCTTAATGGGTCTCAAAGCCCAATTAACATCCAATGTCAATTTAATTTAAAGTCTAATGGGCTTTTAATTAATTTCATAAGGCATGGGCTTTGGCCAATATGGGTCAAACCCAAATGCCAAGGCCCAATTAAGGAATCACCCTATTTGCCATAAAAATTAATTTTGGCCCATTAGGCCCAATTAAATTTAAAGGCCCATTTATTATATTTGGACTTAACGGAAAGGTTTTAGGCCCAATTTGGATCCAATCCAATCCAATTGTCCTAAACCAACTTGGCCCAACCAAGCCCATTAGGCCCAAATATAACAATTTTAGCCCAATTCTAAATTAAGCCTAATTAATTAAATTCTAATATTCCAAATATCATAATTTATTTAATTTAAGTGTATAGCCATAATTAATTATTTAAATTAACATTTCCAAAACACCAATTTAATTAATTAATCATGCTTTATTATATTCAATTCATGTCCAACACAATTGAAACAAAATCAAGTCATTACATGCTCTCTAAGCTCACGGCAATGATAGGATTTTTTCATCAATTTGATTTCAATCTAATTAAATCACAAATCAATATATCCCAACATTTTAAACACATCCAATGGTCTAAAAAAAAAAAATCACCAAGAGCTACAAGGTCCAATGTATTCGGCCAAGCCAAATAATTTGGGAAAAATTATCTAATTATTTTTTTCATAAATTAATCATGCATAACTCTTAGTTATCATAATCTAAGCAACTCAAACAATCAATTTGATAAAATCATGCTCCAAGCAAAAATACCCAAATTCAAGATTATGAACCCTAATTCAATTTCATGCTTAAATAGGCTCATGATACCATTGTAGGGTCTCTAAGATCAATCCCAAGATCATTTATGCATAAAACATGTGTGAATTCGCAAAGAAGTAGCGGAAATACTTACATTGAACGGATTGGATGTAGGTGAAAAGTTCAAAACTTTTGCTCTTTTGAAGTGCTCCAAGCTCATCTTTTGATTTGTATGTTGAGCTCCAAGCTTGATGTTTGATTCCAAACTCAATGGGAAAGGTTTCCCTATCACCTTTGTATGATTCTTTAAGTGCTAGCTTATGATAAATTTGCAACAAAACTCTTCTATATGTCTTTGTTGCTCACTGCAATATGAACAAAATGAGAGGGAGAGATCCTTTTGGAGTGAAGAGATGAAGAAGAGTGATGAGAGAGATGAGTGAATGTGTTACAAATATTTGATTTTCAAAAAATCAATAAAATAACATTTACCAAATCTAAGTTAGTAAATGTCACTCATTTCAATCACACTTGAGTGTTTTAGAAGTCATCACCAACAACTAACAACTTCCATCATGAAAAAGCTTGATAAAGTTGACTAGGTGATGTGACTTGTGGGCCCCACTTTAATTCAAAATCCGAGTGGGCCCGCAAACACATTCCGGGCTCGGGTTCGTTAATTCCGAATTAACGAATTTTCCGTTGCGACTTAATTAAATCAAATTTAATTAAATAATTATTCCTAGTAAAATTACTATTAAAGTCGCTCGCGAATTAATTATAAATTAATTCGTTCGCCCGAATTAAAATCCAATTTTAATTCCGTTATGAAATCCAATTTCATGTAATATCGAATATATTATTTTAATCGATTAATTCCAAATTAATCATCCTCTCTTTATTTGAATTTTATCCCAGATAAATTCTCGCCGTAATTAATCATAGATTAATTTTCTCTCTCTCATAATTAATCACAGATTAATTCTGTTCGAGGCATACGTCATCGGTGAATATTTGGGAAGCGACCCATGAGATCCCTGGATATGTTGGTAGTAAATCCGGTCATCGGACTATCCGAACAAGTGCGTACCCGGTACCACGTTCCTACCGATTTACAAGACATGGTTGACTTCTAGCAAAGCGCCGTGCCTACCCAATTCTCCAGAAATATTCTTTAAGGAATATATAATCTTTGTCAGGCGTATTATACGTAGTATTGCGTATTGCGATCTAGTATCTGAAGTCACATGCAAGGCCTGAGGCTGGAATAGTGTCTACCACGTACGAAGCATATATCGGAACACAAGCAACTAGTCTCTATAATAGGATAATCATGACCTTGTCATATTATCCCGATAGTTGTAACATAATAGAGAACCAGTTCTGTATCCCTGCGTGATCATCATCTCTATATGACTGAAGTGATACTTTCGTCTTGACATCACACCCAATACATTATGATTCTCAATAAACCCAGAAGAGGCGTACACAGAACCTGTTAAAGTCCCGGACGATCAAAACCAAAGCGTATTGATTGTCGCAAGTATTAGCGATGCAAGTCTCAAGTTAAGACCAAATACACCTACCCTGATGCGGATTCCCATAGACATATAGTCATACTACCAATGGGATTCCGTGGGGTCTATCCAGCGAAGCTGTTCCCGTACCATCGGTAAACACAACCTCATATTACACTTGCATAAGTATCCAATACTTAAATATATGAGAACTATGCCGTTATGCTCCATAACACGCACAAGTGCAATACTAGTCTATTCCGCATATCGATGTCCAGTCTCGATAATACTACGACTAGGGATTTTAATGATTAAACCTTAGTGGATTGATTTGTACTATATCTTATAATCCGGAACTAATCATAAGGACTTTTATCATTTATATATTCAAGTAATCTAATTACAAAATGATAAAATAGCAATTTCCATTGTCACATAGTTAATTTGTACAAAAACCACAATGTCTTTTACAAAAAGTGACGCTATGGTTCATAATTATCCCACTTATAAAGCCCACTGTCTGATGATATGGAGATCTGGATGAATACTATCTTCTTTGTTAAACGAGCCATGTAGCTTCGTAGAGATTCTCCATTTCCCTATTGGATTATGTTGAGGTCGTCTGTGGTTTTTTTCGATTTTACAAGAGCTCACAAAGTGCTCCACGAACTTGTCTGCCAGTTCTTGATACGACCCAATGGACCAGTATGGAAAGTTAATGAACCAAGTGAGGGTTGGGCCTGCCAATGTCTCTCCAAACCCCTTGCACATTCTAGCCTTCCATTGGTGTAGAGCCAGGGCCGTGGACATCATCTTGTACTTGTAATGGACAACATGGTCATATGGGTCCGTGGATCCATCATGTAGCCTTATGTCTGGGGGAGCTGAACTTCTGAGGGAGTTCAATAGAAGTGATGGTCTATAGGAAAAAGAGAATATGGGATTGTCTCGGCCCGACTTTTTCTCACTGATAGTCTTACACCGGGTAGGCTGGATTGAATTATTTCTTTAAACTCCTACATCTCATTGTGTATGGTGGAGGCGACTTGTCGCGCTTGTTCGGCAGGAGAGGTATGGTGACCTATTTGATGACTTAGTGGTGGTTGTTTGGTAGTGGTTCATTGCTAGCTACGTCGTTGAATGCCCCAAGAGGTTAGTTTGAATGATGGGGTTGCTGGGACGATCTGGGGTTTCTCGTTGCTGAGAGGTTGAAGCAATCTGTTCCAACTGCTTCTGGAGGCTTGTGTTGGTGTTTCGCATGGCTAGATTTTCCTCTTCTAATGCACGTAATCGTTCTTGTAGAGCAATTAACTGTGCGACCACAGGGTCTGGCGTTTGCTCACTGCTAGATGCCATGATAGTAGGTGTGTTGAGAGGATCGTAGACTGAGAGATCTTTGCTTGCTATGAATCATCGGGGCCCAACGATGGGCGCCAAATTGTAAACACTGGATTTCACATTCGGTCCACAATCAATAATTTTTATAATGAGGCACTAGCGATCCTGTAAAACAAAGGTAGAGTGAGCGGAGAGCTTCTACCCACCAGTGTGGTGGTTACCGTAGGTACTCCGACGCTCAAGTCAGTGGTGAAGACAAGCAGAAAATAAGGGAAAAATAAGGTTTGAGATTAACTTGACCTCCGTAGACCACTGTGAGAGTAGTGGGTATGTGTTTAGAAGATGATATGCCTTTTGAGAGCTCTAATATGAGTACCCTAGCTTCAATGAATTACCTTTGAGTTCTGTATCCTTTTATAGGTTGAAAAATCACTCTCTAGTTGGATTAAGTATAACATTTATGATGGTGTGTCTCATTAACATGTTAGATGTCTAACTTTCGGTGCTAAGACAGCTAACATATTAAGGTTAATTAATTATAAGGAGACATTCGTAGGGTAAGTTTGTTGGATAGTCAATGAGTTGCTTTATCGTCATTCAGGCCTTGTCAGATATATGGGCATGAAATGAAAAGACGTTTGGGTCATTGGCCCAACCTTGGCCCGTAAATTGGGTACACTATTTGAAGGAATGATTGGATGCTCTATTTGTCAATTGGACTTTGTCTGATAAATGGACCTGAGATGAAAATACAATTAAATCCTTGACCGTACAATAAAATTAGTTATACATGAATTTATTTGGAACCTATTTGCTATCAGTAATTTCATAAAAAAGATTAAATAAGAATTAATATAAAAGTGATTAGTGGGGCCGAGGAGATAAATGAGGGGTAACGACTACTGATATTATTGGTTGAGCTTCAGCCCACCCTTAAAACTTGGTTGGGCCTATATTTTGAATACCATTTTAGACGTAAAATAAATAAAGATAAAATGAAAAGTTTTGGTTGCTCTGAATGCAGGTTTGAGTTGGGACTGGAGAAGCCAGATCAAAGGAGAGCATTGCAGAGTGCAGTAACCATTGCAATTGCTTACATATTAGGTGGATTAGTACCCCTCATTCCTTACATGTTCATTCCAAGAGCTACTGATGCTGTAAAAAAGCGCCCTCCAAACTACCTTCATCGGAGCCATTGCATCCGCCGCTGCTTTTGGCATGGCCAAGCTCATCCGACCGTAACTCAAGAATATGTAATTTATGTAATAAACTGGCTTGTCTACCAGCATTTTGGACATTGTATGAGGTTTTCCAGTGTAATGAATATATGTTTCCTAAAATCAAACAACAATCGCAGAGTGGTAGAGAGGCAGAGGAGCAATTGATAGGGCTTGAAGTAATGCCTCCTGACCCAAAACTAGAGAATATGAAATTATACAGTAGGTGAATATGATCCTAGTTCGATAGGGAAATACAACATTTCCATAATATTAAATACAGAGAATTTGTGAAGAACTATACTTGGGTTAAAAATACAAAAAGCCACAATATAAAGTGGCAGTGTGGCACCCGCAAAAGTTTCTTTATATATAGCTATAAAGAACATAATATGAAATAATTACCCCTGCTATTTCTCCTATGTAGCCAGATTGAGAAAATCATATAATCGTGCCAAGATCTGTCAATGAAACAAATAAGTTTTACTCGTCAGAATAAACTTGGTCTCATCAGCAGAAATATACTAAAAAATGCTCACAAGTCTCAAATAAGTCCTATCCCCATAAAAAGTAGTAAATCATTTGCAAGCATTTTGATACGAGACGTGAGAAAGGAAAAGAAGAAAACACAAAACAACTTACAGTAAGCCGATGAAGAACTTCCAAGGATACCCTAGTACCAAAAATCTGGCACCTTCTTCCATGTTCATAGATTGTAATTACTTTCAGAAGCCAAAAGTTCCATTTTCTCAGTCAGTGATTCCAAGTTTTGAGTATTCTCAAAATGAGAACCATTATCTGTCGGTTCACTGTAAAAGTTATGAGACGTGTCCATTTGTTGTAGAAAAGTTCCAAATTATGAAGCTTCTCCATCTCAGACCCAAATACTGTTGGTTCAACTTCCATTTCTGAGCCAGTGTGCTGTTCTTTATCTACCTGCGTATCTTCAGTATTCTCTAAAACTGGACTAGCTAAAAGAAGCTTTTCCCATTCACCATCAGTATGTAAATCCAGTGGATTGAATGGGGCCTGATTTTCATCCATTATTCATTTTCAAGAAATCAATATTCATGA